>NQII01003357.1:155593-262587 GCA_002778355.1 Clitarchus hookeri | reverse complement strand
GGAGGGTACAAATGCAACCAAATGTTATATGTAGGCTCTTTGTGGCGCATCCAAAAGTACGAAGATTGTTTATTTCCCCTGAAGACTGCATTTATTTAGGTTTCTAAATACGATTACTATTAATGATTGGAACATGATATGAGAAAAGGCACTGCTTATGTATGGAAAACTAGGTACTATATTCACATGTATGTACGGCGGACAGTTATGCCACTCATTAAAATATTAGCAAATTATTTAAACAGAGGCGTAGCTGGGAATTTACGGGTGGTGGATTTGGGGAAAGGGGGGGTGAGATTTCGTATTTCAATTTTTGGACAAAATACGAATGCTTCAATAGTACTAATTAATATTTAAAATGTTATTTATAATCGATAGGTTAATATGCAGATATGGAACCACAAAATTCTATAAAAATCCTTCATGTTCAAGGGGGATCGCGCACTTATTATATTAAAATAAAATAAAAGTTGTAATCTTGTTTTCAAATTCTAATTTTGAATATTTTCTTTTCTTTTGGGGAGTGGATATGTCCCGATATAATCCCCCCCCCCGGATACGCCTATGTATTTACATATGCATCTTTAATGAGCATAATAATCAATCATGTGCTTTCCGTAATTTAACAAGCTTTTACGGTTAGAAAGCCAAAAGAAGGCAAAACTATCACAATATTTAACTTAAGGTTTTTGATATCGAAATTGTACTATTATTACCTATAATACCAACCATAATTATATCAGAAATAAATCAATGAATAATATGTGTGCCTGTTCACATTATTCGTGCTACACAGCTTAAATTATCTACTTTAGAAACCAATCGATTTTATTAGCAAACAACCAAAGCTAGTCGATTGCACTGTGCTGTTGCGTATTATTGCTTTTAGACACAGTGATTCTGGAAATAAACGTTTTCTAACAATAACATAAGTTATAAACAGCAGTAATGTATTACAAAAAAAAATTCATTTCACGAGATACACACGCAGCCTACAGAACGTCCGTGTAATAATGGATATACTGTACCCGCAGTTATCGCGTATTTTATAAAGTTGTGTTTATTGTTTTATTATGACCCTGTGAGTACTTCTTTGCAACGTTTCCCGTTACTTACGCGTACATTAAGTTTTATTTTGTACATACGTAAGTTATACAAAACCCGTAATATTTTCGTAAATGGACATACGCCGATTGAAGTAATTACTCGGGTGTCAGTCATCTTGTCTATCCCAGCTTCATGGGTATAGCAGATATTCAGAACACGTTCTACTGTTGCGGAGTTTGTCTGGAAGCGACAGAGATGGAATATGAGTGAGAGAGAGAGAGAGAGGGTAGATGACTCGGTGGCAACTCTGCTGACTTCCCCACGCAGCCGCCACGAAAATGGACTAGCGCTATATGGTGTTCATACTAAGAACTACAGGTTCTTACCTACTAGAATGGTCAGAAACTTTAACCTTGGAAGTCCACTCTAGGTATATATTTTACTCAGTGGTTAGATCATGCCTGTAGGACAAGTTGCATAGGTCGTAGGCGTGCGGCAATAAATTGTTACATACTCGTACGCAGCGTGGCACGCCTACTTCCAGTGCAACATATCCTGCACGCATGATCGCGCCGCCATGTTCTCAAGGCGTTACACGCCGCAACTTTGAATAACATTATTTGATATATAACTACATTCCCAGTGTATACAGCTTTTGTTTTATTGATCCAAAGAAACTATGTCTGGAGTATGGGCACGGAGTTTCCGAGCATGCTGCGACATTCGAAGTTTGTATGTATATTGGGTCCAAAACACTAAAAAAAAAAAAATAGAATTTGGGGGAGTGCGTCAATTCTACACCCTTTGACATAGCTGGACTAAATTTAGCAGGGCTGCCCTTCAATACCCAACTTAAAACTTTGTGTAGGCCCAAAAGGGTTCCGAATCCCCACTAAGCCCAAAACTCCCAAAAAAAATCATAAAACGAGGTCATATATCTCCGAACCCTTTTGTGCCTTAGAACCCCAAGAACGGGGTCGTCAATCTCTCGTTGCCCTCTTATACCCCGGCAACGCAGCGTAATTCAGCAAGTTTGTTGTAATTTAAGAACTGTAGCTAGGTGTGGAGGGACCCGAAATGTTTGCGAATTCATTTTAGGACAAGCTTAATTTCAAACACATGTACATTTGACTTTGTTTTCAATTGGATCGCAGTTCTTTAGCCACGCCCTCGGCGAACGAGAGCCAATAACTAACCAGCAAGAAAAACACGACCGGATCGCGTGTTACCTAGTCTGGGGTAAAACTGGAACATCAGTACTGAGGCTCGAGTACACAAACGACTGTGGAGTCTAGCGTGTTGCCAAATGAATCCCCGAAATTCCCGTGTCTCTAGGCATAGTTTGAGCACTTTTGACATCAAACTATGATCAGACAAACTCGTGCTTTGTAGACTGCGTATTGTTTAACCACCGATTTAAGTTAAACGTACTTTTTTTTACACACCGAGGGGTATACATTAATGATACGAAAATTCATCAGCTACGGAGAGTACAACTAACGCAAATTTATTTTCATTGATTCGCATGTTTCAATCCTAATCTCACGAAAACTTTACATAACATCAACAAAAACATACGTGACCAAATAAGTGTTTTATAATTCTTTTAAATTANAATCTCACGAAAACTTTACATAACATCAACAAAAACATACGTGACCAAATAAGTGTTTTATAATTCTTTTAAATTAGAAGGTATTGTATATCATACTATTTATGGAAAATGTTGTTGGGAAAAAATAACACGGCACTCCATTGGCTGACAGCCAGCCAGTAACGAACGTTTTACAGTATCGTAAGATGGGGTGAATTTAGCCGTAAGGGATGACTTTGGGCTGTATTACGTGGCGATGTATCGATCACGAATACATTTTCCGAAATATTGCAACTGCGATGTAGTCCAACAGTGTTTCCCATTTATATATTTGGTTAAATGAAACATAAAAGTGGTCGTAGAAAAAGTGTTATAGTCAGCAGAATTCGCTTACCTATATTTCTGTTAACGTACGATATTTATTCTTGTGTAAAACTGTGTTTTAAACTATTGCGACTATGCTGTATCTTTCCTGAGTAGATTGCTCTGTTAAAAACATTATAGGCACCGCTTAAAATTCTGAGGAACCAGAACACACGCGGAGCTTCTTTATGGTATTTTACATCGCCGTCCCAATGCTTCCCTATAGTCTGATGTGACCTTGAGACGTTTAATATTGTTTACTGGGGATTCCCCTTAATCCTTTCAGTCACTGTGTGTATGTCCTTGCACGTGTTTCACATGAGAGATATTTATGAGTGATGCTGTACACAGCGATGAATCAGGAGTCCAATTCAAACAGTATCTTCCGTGCAGGTTGTACGATTTATGGTCATCGCTATAGTTTTGCATCGGAAATTGTTGGAGTCAGTGAGCACTAAGAACTAAGCACGAATTTTATTGGTTGTTTAACGCAGTTGACAGAAATCAGTATAAACTACAAATACAAATGTGACTTTGTTTGAAACAAATATAAATGCATCAACGTGGTATCCAAAGGGTCAGTTCGCTACNCTACAAATACAAATGTGACTTTGTTTGAAACAAATATAAATGCATCAACGTGGTATCCAAAGGGTCAGTTCGCTACTAATACTGCTGAAAGCATGCCAGTCAGTTTCGAATAGATACAAGTCCACTAATTCTGTAACGGAATTTTATGTTTACTTTTTGCTCATGTAGGCATCACAAACGGCGAACCACTTATTTCGTACTCAAAATTTTTAGCTGCAGTTATTTGTGAACGTGTGTAGCGATCCCAGCAAAAAACAGCAACTCTAACGCGTGATTAACTTCAACGAATGGTTTTCCCCTTCGAGTTAGTTTCGTTTTAAAAACATGCGTTTAGGTTGTATGCCCTTTGTACTGAACTCTGCTAATACAATTACAAATTTTCGCCTAAAATTATTTTGTTTTTATCTTGTAAAATAACAAAATTACAAGTGACTGACTTTGGATGAATTTAGTATACTAAACTCTGTAAAGGCCCTGTCACACTTTCAAATTTTCCCCTTCAAATATATTTCACTGTGTAATTTGAAGACGAAATTCGAACATCCACTTTTTCCATCCAACAAATGCGTTCGAATACTCGTGAATGTGTTAAAAAATATGTCATACCCCAATTATTATTTAATGGGAGTATCTAGTCTGAATTGCCATTAAGATAAGTAAGACACTGCTGTTGTGTTTCCGTGCAGTCCATTACAGGAAGTAACGTAACAACCGTCCTGATTGATGTTAACTTCTTTCCTTAATTTAAATTTCATTTGTCAGAGATATTTCCTGCACATTGAGATTTAATGCCTTTGAGTTGTTAATATTATTGTGTAACTATCACTTTAAATAGCTTGCATGCCCAGAAGACTTCTATATAAAGTAATTATCTACATTGCGTCATTTCGTTCACCATTTTAAAGTTTCTTGATGTCGGAAATGGCCATTATTGTCATGCACGACTCAGATTGGTTGAGCACGTCTAACATCAAAGACATTTCAGAACCGGTCCAATTTTCGAAACGTTTGATGGAAACTAGAACTATCCAACTTTTCTAAACAAACATGGCGACGATAATGGCGTTTTAGTTGACTTTAGAACCATCCAATTTTACTTGGTCAAATTTATTTAAAGTAGTTTATGGTAAAACTTAACAGTGTGGCAGTACCTTAGGTTTTTATAGATATAGCAAACATGAAATGTCGTTTTGGGCTATGTTGAAGAGATCTGCAATAATGTTCACAACACGTGGTATGTCTTCCAGGTTAATTCTTCCACTCTAACAAAAATGTCGCAAATTTAACGCGTAATTCTATAAAGGTATTGAAAAAAAGCATGTGTATAATATATTTCTTTTTTTCGTGCATTATAGTAGATTTCCTACAACTGTTAAGGAAAGAGCAAATGCTTAGTGAAGTTCCCAATTTCATATATAGTGCATTCACGGTTACTTACAATTTTCTGAAGCCCTGATAGAGTTCTACTTTCAGGGTACTCCTCCGCCTCATGCAAGCAAAGTTTAAGTAATTCTAGCAAATTACGCCAAAGTGGCAACGCACCGCATTCGTGCGCACTCAGTTAAATAATATTTTGTATGAGAAAAATGTTGTAGTATGTATTACCACACTTATTTTCTCTGTCCTTATTCGTGTTAATTAGAAATGAAATATTAGAATTTGTAGATAAAACATAACTAAAAGAAGTTATAGAAAGGTTGTAATACTTACATTAGATTTTAGGAAATAACCAAACATAGCATACATGAGGTAATTTTCAAAGGTTTGATTCTATAAGTGTGAAGATATTCTGAATGGACTATAGTAGCAGTTCTGTATTTGCAGCTTGTTATACGATAAATTTCCTATACTATGAATGGGTAAATTAACTTCCATTGCAGTTGAAAAATGTATTGGTTTACATAATGCGACTATCCTAATGTGTAACGTTTTGTAAAAAAAAAAAAAGTTCAATTTTTTTTTTTTAAGTGATTGCTGTTAAAACGTGTACCTATTTCAAGCATTTACTAGTGAAATTAATGTATAGCAAANAGATTGACTGTGATGACCTGGCTCGCGTCACAGCCCCTCCTCCGACCCTCACCAGGAGAAGCCGATGAACTTAGAGGATGCGCAAGAATATTCTGGGAACTAGGACCCTCGACGCAATGCGGCATTTAGAGAAATTTCTGGGCGATGACCTACGATCCTATACAGAGGATGGACGACGACGGCAGACTGCGAAGCGACGGTGGACGAGGTGTGTGTGGTGTGGATGTACGAGAGGGCGTGAAACCCGACGAGTGAAGGCTACTGTGCACGAGGGCGCTCGGAGAACTCTAGAACATTGCGGACTTGGGAGACCTGGACTAAACTGAGGTGGGACTGAATAACATTGTGATACGGACTTTATTGTAAGTATTGGAACTGTTAAATATGGGCATATAATTTATAAAATATTTGAATAGGTTTTGATGCACTGCCTATTGGGACTGATTTTTAATTGTTTAACTACGTTAATGTATTTGAGGTAATTGTAAATTGTATTGATTGAAGTCGTTAATTGTAAACAGCAAGTGATATCAATTTATTGTGAGATGTTTAGTCTAGAGAATTTATTTTGTAGTTATTGTACATAAAATTAGAAAATTATAACTAACTCGTTTGTTTAATTAAGATTTCCATTCCTTAACGAACTTAGTTTAGCTAATGACTTTTAAGTTGTATCACTGAAAGTGATTGATAAGTTACTCTTTTTCGAACGCCTGCTAAGTTATCCACTTCATAGTTCCCATCTTCAATTACACATTCATCCAAATTGTTGCCTTCATCTTCTTCTATAGTAGGTTCAGTGTTGTCTTTGAGAGGCAAGTTGTGTAAAGTCACACAGCACTTAAATATGTTTCCTGCAAATTTGGGTTGGACTCGCAAATGGTTCAAGCAAGGGAACTTATCCTTCAGAATTTCGATGCTTTGTTCAACTGATGTCCGGCTTTTTTGTGGACACGGTTAAACCTTCTCGCTCTTTTTTTCATTCAGTCTTGTTGACATAGGAGTGGTTAGCCATTCATTCAAAGCATAGCCGGAATCTGCAAGTAGAGCTGACTGCGGAATCGGACGCCAGCCTTCATCTATTCTACCACACAGTGTATTGTTCCGAAGGACTCTTGCGTCGTGAACTCTCCCCCGCCACTTAGCACTTGCATAGTAAAACTTTCGATCCGGCCCACACACAACCATTCAATTTAATGAATGATTACCATGGCAATCCACGTACTGTTCCTCATGTTCATGGGGGGTGGGGGGGATCTATGTTTATCAAAGTTCCCGCGAGAAGGCTAATAACTTGTGGCATCCCCGCTATGTTATAGAACCTCTGAACTGTTAACACAATATTCTCGGACCAACTGACAATGCTTTGAAACATTAGAGCATTGACTGATGTTACTACAGCATTAACTGTACGGCAAATAGTTGATTTCGCATCATCAATTATATCTGCGAGACCATGGTATTGGCCTCCATTACCAAGCCAATGCAGTAATATTAAAATTTGCTACTTTGGCTCCAAGGCGTGATTTCTGTTGCTGGGATGTTGCAGTCTAAACCTAATATCCTGGACAATTACTTCCACGTCAATGCGACTTAACCTGAATCGTTCATAAAATTCAAAGTCCGAACCAAAATTAAAATTTAGGTGGGTTTTACACACTTTATTACGTACTCTTACTGCTATTTCATTCTCACTATCGCTGCTGTCACTTGACCACATATTAGATTCTATAAAACAAACTTTTTCAACAAAAACAAACTTTAATAACACTTTCTACCTTACTCTGTTCACCTGTATGAATTTGATATTAAATGGCATGTAAACTATGAATACTAACATTTTTGTGGAACAAAAGACTTGTACTTTTTGATTATGGTCTTGTAACTTGTAATGTATGGAGTAATAATTACAAGTTACCAGTTAATGTTTTGTGAAACACTATATTTGGTATTACTGGAGTCTACGAGTTAATTTACTAATAATTATTAGTCCATACTCTTTTGTGGAGCAGGGCCCAGGTGGCACGGGATTCGGTGTTTTGTTTCCTTGCAGATATCTTACTGACTGTAAGTTCACCATGGCGTGTCTAATAAACTGCGATTAAATTCCAAACGGTACAGAAAATGCACTTGTGCTTGAAGTCTAGCTTGTCCTTAAATGAACTCGCGTTATTTCCCAGTCCCTACAAATAACGTCAACAAGCTTCGAGTTTGTTCTGTTTCGTCAGAATTTTAAGCGGTGGCTATAGGGTTTTAATACAGCAATCTGCTGAGGAAAGATACATAATTGTCGCTATAGTTTAAAATACTGTTTTACAGAAGAATAGATGTCGTAAACAGAGGGCTACATATAGTGCGTGCGCCTTGCTGACTTTGACAACCACCACGTGCACGTTAGCCCACCCCCCGTGGCGGAGTGGGTTGGTGCGCCGCCGGCCTGGGGTGCGCGAGAGGTTCTGGGCTCGAATCCCAGGTAAGGCATGGGTGTCAGCTTAAGTCAGGTCATAAGATAGTTTGTAAGCCTTCCCCTGATCAGCCTTCAGGCATAATACTGAGGGACGTTAATAAGCTATTCCCAATCTAGTACGTGTATGATTCAATAACAACATTTATAAATTAACAATCTATTTTCATTTCTGTCCGGAAAAATATCTACGTTAAATAATTCTATAGTTTTTTTTTTATTATAGTTGACACAATTACTTATAATGAGAGCGATATAACAACTAGGGAGGTCGCTTAAATGTATTTGTAATTGAAGTCTCGTTGTCGTCGAGTGATTTTATCAAATTTTTCCGTCCCAAATTATTAAATATATCGTGGTCGAGCCCCACACAAGTAATTCCCCCCTGGCACAATATTCCTCGCCGGGAAATTGTAAAAAGAAGCTGCGGAGCGCAACAGCAGGAGACGGGATCTCGAGTTAGGAGCGCGCGAAATGTTTGTCGGGGCGCTTAGTTTTATTTATAACTCGTAATCCGGAGCCCGCGTATCGGATTTCAATATCTGGAGCGGCGAGTAAGCGTTTAAGCCCAACGGAACACACAGCGGCGTGGGCGAGGGGGGAGGAGGTGGGAGAAGAATTTAAAAAAAAATGAGACCTCGGAATGAATACGTGGCCCCAATCCCACCTCACGCTGGTAACGTCGGCATCACATCTCGCCGTTGATTTCACATTAAGTATGTGGGGCGCCTACAGGACGCAACAACGAGCATAACTATTTGAACAAGTCATAACTATTTATGACTTGTTCTACGGCATGTTGTTAAACATGTCGACATGATTGCGGTGTTATGTTCAGCTCTGCGTCCACCAACGCGGACACGTTGCACATGAATGATTTTTCCGTATACCGGAGGCAAAGTGTCGTAAGTGCGTTTGCAGCAAAATTATCTTTATTGTTTTGTTGTTATAGGATCTGTGCGCTTTATTAATAGGTGTCTTGTACTGTGTCCAAAGAAGTATAGAATGGGAAAGAAAGAATGATGGTATTCTCCGATGCCCATATTCCGTTCGCCAATCAAAGACAAATGAGACACATTGTAAGTCCCCGTGGGATTGTATGCTTCGCTGGAAAACTACATTAATTTTTTGCTCAGGCAAGCAAGTGTGGTAGTGAGGTTATCGTATCAATAATAGGCAAGGACACCCGAATTTCACGAAAATATTTCCGCACATGCTAGATTTCAATAACCTATGGGCATACCAGCAGTATTATTTTGCTTATTGGCGGTGTGTGTTTGTGAGAAGACATTTTCTTACTTGACTGGTCAATCGTAATTAGGTAACTTTGCTACTGTACGTCTGTGATTCGCGGACAGACACCTAGGACCCGTAACACTTAGATCTGCCAATCACTGATGTGTATCTGAGCTAAAGTGTTATGAAATACAACGGTCGGGAAATATTTTCGCTAAATTGGGGTGTCCCTAATAATAGGGAATGTTATGTTCCAAATAAGTTCATACAAGTTAATTAGTGTGCGAGCGTTCACGTAAAATATTATCTCTTCAAGGTGATGAAAATGTTAAATACCCTATCAACGTCCCTAAAGGTTTGTAACGATGTGTGCAAATCTGTAATGCAGCGTAAAATAACGAACCTAGCATCAGTAAATAATATCCTAAACCATAATAATTATTGTTTTCGGATACATTGAAAGGTAATGTAAGTAATAATTCAAGCACAGAAAAGAGACGTAAGCAAACCCATGGGGTCTACAACAGCTGGTGCGTCAGCGATCCTGGAAATACCATGCTGTTGATATTGAAAGAGAGGACTTAAAAACTTTTCAGACGCTGTAATCTACTCCAAGGACTTCGCCCTTCGTTGTTCGCAAAATCGATGTCAATCAACAGCAATTTATACTTTCTGAGGCTGTTCATTTCCAGTTCAGACAAGACACAGTAGGAGTACTTTACTACAAAACATAATTTGAAGACACTGCGTTCTAGCAGTTGATTTAAAGAGAAATAAAATATTTTTATCACCATATTGTAATGACTACTACAAAAATTTACCTCATTCCACCGTTGGGGCTGATTAACCGCCTTCCTTGTGGCTAATCTGATTTGCGGCATTTTCTACGCCTGTTCGACATGAATGGTTAATGTCTGTACCATCGAGCACACAGCCACGTTGTTCATTGGTTGCAAGACAAGTGCTGAACACAGACACAGCGCACGCCAAAAATAACGCGTTTACAACTCTTGGACTCTGAAATAACGCATTTACAACTTTTGGACTCTGAAATTAATGTGTGACCGGGGTCTTGATTCCCCGGTAATTTTTAATTCGCGCGCCCAATATGATACAATAAAAATTAAAAGTAAAAACCACAAACACAATCAAAAGAGAAAGAAAACAACAAATTTAAGGAACGTGGGGGGAGGGGTGCATGTAAGTATCGTGTATAGCATAAAACTTAAGTCATGCTAGCCGAAAATCAGCCCTGGTATAAACGATAAACAACATATAACAGAAACGAAAACTCAAGACATCACGTAATGTTCAAGAATTTATCATCGATTCGCACAATAAAAATAGAAAGAAAGAAAAAGCACAGTGACATATAAGACAAAAGAGGAATCGGAAATGTCTGGACAGTTTGAACAAATTTCCACATCCGTTGAAAACTATTGAAGTGTACTACAGCCTGATTTCAATGTCGCTACCATTGGCTTCCTTAACACTTTGATGTAGGCACACACCCACTGCCACTGAAGAGAAGCTAGCAGGTAGTCGCCTGTGTACATAATAGACTAACGATGAGATAGACCGATTATTCACCATGTGCACATGTAACCTACATTGACCTACACCTAAACCAACACAACTGCCAAAGTCACTGGTCAACAATGGTGAACGTGTTTGTTTGTATCTTAATTTTAAATGACAAGTACTATTATAATAATTAAATAATTTTACCAATTTGAATTTAATTAAACGGCATTACAAATTTCTTAGAGGAAGTATAAAAACATCTCATAGCACTTGTTTACTAAACAGTATTTTAACTTCAAATCCAATCCACGCCGTTTTTGCTAGTCGTGTTGGCAGAAAAGCAGTTCAATGTTGGGACACGGAGAATGGTTATGCGCAGCCAGCGAGAACGGTCTACCTCATCTTTAGTCTATGGTGTAGATCGCTACAGGAACAGTAGTTATGCTGGTTGCTGTGTTTCCACTTACATCCATACCGTTTATTTACACTACATAGGACACGCCCCCTACTCTATAAACCGTTCCTTATTGGTTAGTCCTCATCATTAACCTGGCGAATTGGCTTTTAAGCAAAGTGCCGTTGAAGAGTCTAGTTTTTTTTGTGTTGAAGTGTGTGACGGATCTCTGTGTGGATTTTATTTTTTTATTTGTTTCTGTAGGGGAGGGAGAGACATCCACAGCTGACAGACACACTAGGAATAAATAAATAATAAGTATGTAATGGTGTGATGTGAGGGGATTTTGCGTATACACACAAAATAAACTGAAGTGTACAAAGTGTGAAGTGACACGAGATTCCTTCTTATCTATCAATAAAAATCCCTCCCTTCTCCAGTCAGTCCCCACAAGCAAAACACATCACTGGCACTTGCGGAGAACATATCTAGTTAAACGAGAAAGAAAATTGTCCGAGCAGAACCTAGGGTGTATTAGGACTCTAGTCTCTAACATTTGCAAGGAAAACACTGAATGAATATTCATCAGTTTTAATATTGTGAAAGTTTATGAAAATTAAATTGTTCGAAATTAAACGTACTGTTTCGAATATTTCAATTGCCTTTGTCTGCCAAGTATATATAGCACAACTAAACACCCTTTTAACAAACCTAAACACTGTTCATTCTACAAGTTAAACATAAATAATTTTTTTTACTTTCCTCGGAATGAGCGCTAGCCAGTGAGTATGAAACTTTTATATATCTGGATTCTCTAATAGGCAGAAAGTCTTCCTTAATTCTGACATTAAATTTAAATAATCAATTGCTTTGAATGACTGTTCAAACAGATTAAAATATGTCACTGTGAGATAGGATGTTCAAAAGTCTTTAAAAGTGATCCAGGTAAAGTACTCGCATTTTTGCCGTGTATACCCTCCCTCACCCATTATTGAAAAGAAAAAAAATATAAGTTGGACTAGGTTTATATCTCCTCATATTATTATAATCCAGCAAATACTGGGCCTCTTTTTCACTTGCCCACTGCTCTTTAATACTTTAAAACATGTTTCATAACAGTATTTAACATTTTGATACAATTTTCTTCAGAAAATAAAATTATAATTTGAGCATAATCTTAGAGAGCAACTGGTCCAGATGAAGTCTAGTCCGAGAAGAAGGTGACTAGGCGGGTTAACAGCCCACTTCCCCGATTTTGGCGCAAATTCACGCATCCAATCACAGCCAGCATCCGCCCTGGAGCTGTCTTGAGATGTGGATAACGCGAATACATGATGTTTACCTGTCAAAATCCAATGGTTGCTTTTGACGTAACCAGTGTTTTTGTTTTCATATCGCGCGTTTCTGACGCCGCGCACGCACTCATCTCTGGCGCTCGTGAAACACACTTCTAAATAACAAACAGACATATACAAACAACTAACTTTCACTATAAAATAAACAGTTTTTGTACTTATTGTGTTCATTTTTCACTTTTTTGTTTGTAAACAAGCAATTTTTACTATTACCGCAACGTCTCTATAAACTTAACGTCTGTCAAACCATGAATTTGAAAAAAGGCGGCAAAACGTAGAAAAAATGTAAGCAAACAATAATTTTTGACTAAAACTCATAAATATTTACATTACACTTCAAAATATGGAAAATTACTTCAAAACACATAAAGCATAAAGTAAACATTCTGAATCGTTACTTACAGTATGTTAAGCATATTTCGTAGTTTCGTTCCATGATATCAACGATGACTTAATAAAAATACCAAATCATTTTTTAAATAATGATAATTTTTTCACGTGTTTAATATGAGGACTTTAACTAAACATAGTATTTAGTATAAAATAAAATAAATATTAACTCATTATTGTTCTATTTTCCCAAAAGTGTTTCTTGAACTCACAGGAGAGACATGTCGGAATTCCTATTATATCTAACACTTTGTTCATCTGCGGCGTAGCTATAATTCTATCTATTTAAACTTAAAACTTTATCTCTTAAGTTAAAATTTAAGTAGAAAAAACCACATAACAATGTTTTATGAAAATTTTATTTACGACATTTATTAGAAATGAACAATTATTTTCTGGTCTATCCTAAGGTTTTATTTTTGGTTCAATTTTAAGATTTCTATGAAAATATATAAACATTTAAAGTTTATATTGGTCTTTCCCTAGTATTGATGAATGCTATAAATGTGTAAAATAACAGTGCTTAATAGAATCATGCTCACGAGAAAATTTACAAGTTGTTATTATGTTCGATGAAATTTGCTGTTAATAGCCGGTATTGCTCTTGAAGATCGCTAATAGCGGTAGTGAAACAATGGACGTGTATTTGGCGCACGTTCAATCTTGGAATAGCAAATATAGTTTCTTAGTTCCTTAACCTAAGCTTCGCTCAAGCGTAGGCATTAAACTTAAACTTTTAGTGAAGTACATGATTCATATTATTTTACTCAATAGATATTACCGTATAGGCTGTTCACTGTAAAGTTGGCACTTTTGAAGCCCTAGTTACATATTCCTTTCAGCCATTCCTTATCCTTTAACAATCTTTTTAAATAAATATTGCCATGTAAGTAATAAACACAGTGTATATATTCCACCGCACTCGAAAGTTAACGTCTAAGGCTAAAATAAAATATATTTATTGACTATTATGTCGAATGAAAGGACTTTCAAAATTGCTCACTTTACCTTGAATAGCCTATGTATTGAAATACTCGACATCGCAAACCTTGGCTTGTCCAACAGACTCACAGATGACCAGCCGCCTATCAGAAACGAACCCCGTAAGGTCTAATTTTACTTCCGGCAGTGGCTGCTTCGTGTCCGCGCAGATTTCCTACGTCGGTGTCACTTTGTGCAGATAATAATCAAATTATGATTTTTAACTCCACTTTTGATATGTTTCCGTATCTTGCCAGGATGTCTTCCCTCCGGCTATTTTTTTCTCTTTCAGGTTAGCGGTCTATTTTCTCGTCTGTCCGTCGGTCATTCGGACAGTTTGACCTGGTTTTTTTACAGCCACGCGAAGCAAAAATAAACTTTGTGAAATAATACTTTTTATCCGGTCCCCAAAAGTGCCTGCTGTCTCCATTTGTGATATTCGTCCCCATCACCACAAAATTCTCAACGCTATCGAATCAGGAGCAATGAAGAATTCTGGAAAATTTGCGAGACATCGACCCATTCTGTCTCAGATATAAATATGTGTCGCCATAACATGTGACGGTAGTCACGAACACGTAAGGCCGCTTTCAGACGTTGCTGTTTTTTTGCTGTAGATGTCATGGTACCGTGCCTTCCACGGCGCACGGTGAAAGTGGCCTTACCTAACATCTAATCCTCGCCTACGAGTGTACTTCAATTTACTTGTATAAATAAACATTTTTCTTAAGTGAAGAACCAGAGATCTAGAGAACGACGAACGGACTTGGAAAGGGGTTGGGGAGGGGGGGGTTAATCAAAAATATTATTATCATGAGGAAACGCCAAGGGAAGGAAACAATGTTATGTACCTAAAATATTTTAACGTAAATTATTTTTTTTCATTTCCACATTCATTTATAATTTCTAGTGTTGTAATTTAGAGTGAACGAGTGAAGAGATTTGGGCTACTCTTATTAGCGAGGTCTTGAGAGCCGATGAGGATGGTTGAGGTGAGTATGGAGCAGCGCCGGAATGAAAGGGTGGGAGAAACGGGAGGCACTGAGCCTCGCAGAGTACAGAACTGGTCAAATTTTATCTTCCTAGAAACATGTTGACGTTTGTCTACAATGGGCCTGCTTCTCTGAGCAACTTGCTCCTTCTCTTATCACCTCGCTGTCGACGAGACGTTAAGCCTACTTACCTACCTAAGTCATCACGCGAGACAAATGTACAACGTTCGATTTCCTCAATATTATCGACATTGCCTTTACACAAACCTATTGCTTTTATTTCATCTACAATTATCGTCTTCGGGAACCGCGGTGGCTGAGCGGTTAGACTATTCGCCTCCCACCAAGGCGGCAACCGGGTTCAATCCCCGGCCGGGCCACTTCCGGATTTTCGCAAGTGGGAATCATGATGGATGATGCCGCTGGTCGGTGGATTTTCTCGGGGATCTCCCGTTTCCCCCGCCCTTGCATTCCGGCGCTGCTCCATTCTCGCCTCATTACCCTCATCGGCTCTCAAGACCTCGTTGTTTAGAGCTGGCCAGATTTCTCAACTCATCTCAATACAATTATCATCATGCACCTTTATGTGTAAAGTTGATATTGTAATTTTTTTTTTTTTGCAGAACTGAAAGCTGCGTATTAAGTTCAATTCAGTCGTAACTCATAGAGAGTCATATAATTCTTGTGCACTGTACTAGCATGTACGTCTGCGTCACTTCCTCCACTGGGCAGATGATTAGACACTCGATGGGCGGAGTGGAGAAGAGATTTGACGGCTCTTAACAACGAGGTCTCGAGAGCCGCAGCGAGGTGGATATGGAGTAACGCTGGAATGCAATGGCGGGGGAAACGAAAGATCCCCGAGAAAACCCGGCAGGATTCCGACAGGAAAAGTGATCCCGCTGGGAATCGATCCCGGTTAGTCTTGTTGGGAGGTGAGTAGTCTGACCACTACACCACTGCGACCCCTTGTATGCATGTGGCGGAGTAAAAGACTGACGGTAGAACTTTATCAGGGATTCTGAATATTTGGAATCAAATATGAATGGATTATAGAGTATAAACCCTTCGTTACAGTTGTACGTAAATGTATACAATTCAGTAAATTTTTACGCCCACTGAGGAAGGTAGGAAATCGTCATCGAACACTATTCTATAAGAAGCGACCGTGTGACCAAAAATATTCTTTGGAATTAGATTTAAGATTTAAGCTGCTTGGTTTGTTATCGGTTGCTTGCCTTAATTCATTAAATCCACGTGAATTTTTCATGGGTCTGATAGAGGAGAGAGGTTAGTGCAATTCCAAATACAAAACACTTGGACAAATTTCGTCATTTTGAATCATGGGTAACTTTTTTGATGGTTGTATCGGAAGCTAAATTTATGGTTTTAAATTATGCAGGAAAGAAATATCATGATTTAGATTGTAACTGCGGTGATATTGTGCTCTTTGACACCTTTGAGCTTATGAAATTATTAGCAATAGCTAGAGATACCCGATTTTCGCGAAAATATTTCATCACTAATTGTATTTTACAACACTTTATCTCAGATCCACTTTCGTGATTAGATCAATTACGTGTTACTCGTCTTAGGTGTATTCCCGCGAATCACAGACGTTCAGTGTCGGAATAACCTAATTCTTATTGGCCAGTCAAGGAAGAAAATGTTTTCTTACAAAGACACGCGAACAATAACCAGAAGAAAACAGTTGATATGCCCATAGGGTATTGAAATATAACATGCGCGGAAATATTTTCCCCATATCCGGGTTTCCCCAGAAATAGTTATTCATGAACTTTACAAGAGACTATTCCAACATGGAAAGGACTCCTTTAATTGCACAGTTTATTCCGGTCGAGAACAGGTCAGATCATAAACCCGCTCCCTGTGAAACAACCTTACCTGGCTTATTAGGTGGCGACATGTATCTCCACCCGGCGACGGTGTTAACGGCCGAATGGACACTCGTGAATGATTCCAGCCAATTACCGCACAGCAATTGGCTGTGGTGCTGGGAAATGGGAGAGTAGAGATAGTGGACTTGCAACAGCCTCGCCGGAGTGTCGAAGTGTGGGACTGCCGTGCTTCCAGAGCGACAGAGGGTGTGAGAGAGAGAGAGACAAGCGGACAGAAAGAGAGAGAGTGAGAGAGACAGACGGACAGAAATAGAGAGAGCGAGAGAGACAGACGGTCAGAAAGAGAGAGCGAGAGAGACAGACGAACAGAAAGAGAGAGAGCGAGAGAGATAGATGGACAGAGAGAGAGCGAGAGAGACAGACGGACAGAAAGAGAGAGAGCGAGAGAGACAGACGGACAGAAAGAGAGAGAGTGAGAGACACAGACGGACAGAAATAGAGAGAGCGAGAGAGACAGACGGACAGAAAGAGAGAGCGAGAGAGACAGACGAACAGAAAGAGAGAGAGCGAGAGAGATAGATGGACAGAGAGAGAGCGAGAGAGACAGACGGACAGAAAGAGAGAGAGCGAGAGAGACAGACGGACAGAAAGAGAGAGAGTGAGAGACACAGACGGACAGAAAGAGAGAGAGCGAGAGAGACAGACGGACAGAAAGAGAGAGCGAGAGAGACAGACGAACAGAAAGAGAGAGAGCGAGAGAGATAGATTGACAGAGAGAGAGCGAGAGAGACAGACGGACAGAAAGAGAGAGAGCGAGAGAGACAGACGGACAGAAAGAGAGAGAGTGAGAGAGACAGACGGACAGAAAGAGAGAGAGCGAGAGAGACAGACGGACAGAAAGAGAGAGAGTGAGAGACACAGACGGACAGAAATAGAGAGAGCGAGAGAGACAGACGGACAGAAAGAGAGAGCGAGAGAGACAGACGAACAGAAAGAGAGAGAGCGAGAGAGATAGATTGACAGAGAGAGAGCGAGAGAGACAGACGGACAGAAAGAGAGAGAGCGAGAGAGACAGACGGACAGAAAGAGAGAGAGTGAGAGAGACAGACGGACAGAAAGAGAGAGAGCGAGAGAGACAGACGGACAGAAAGAGAGAGAGTGAGAGAGACAGACGGACAGAAAGAGAGAGAGCGAGAGAGACAGACGGACAGAAAGAGAGAGAGTGAGAGAGACAGACGGACAGAAAGAGAGAGAGCGAGAGAGACAGACGGACAGAAAGAGAGAGAGTGAGAGAGACAGACGGACAGAAAGAGAGAGAGCGAGAGCGAGAGAGACATACACTTCTTCCAGGCTTATCATGAACATCACGTGTTCTTTTGCGAAATTATTTAATGTTAAATTACTTATTCCGAATCACATTATCTCAGATTTGTTATCGTGGTTGGATTATATATTGAATTGGTTTTTACGTTTCTTAGGCGTTTGTTCCCGAATAACCTGATTGTAATTGACCTATCCAGGTACGAAAATGTATTCTTCAAATATGCGCGGCCAGAAACAAAGGAATGTTGTAAGTGTGCTCGTAGTATGTCGAAGGGAAGCTTGCGTAAATTGTTTTAGCGAAAATCAGTTGTTCCTAGTCATCAGTCATCAGCACTTCTGGTACTCGTGAAAACAAAACTGTGTGTGTTGCGTGGCCAGTGAATATATGCTGTCCCCCGTACAAGGGCAGAAAATCGTCACTAAATACAGCAATAAGGTTGTACCATAACATAATAGATAAGAAAACACGTAATGGCGTGGCAGTTCCTTTGTTGTGGGCGTACTCATTCTCTGATTGGCTTTGCGAGGTTCTGGAAACCAGCCTTATGTCCGATTCGCTGCCGCGTGCTGCGGAAGATCCCCCTATTGGCTGGGCTGCCGGCTGGCGAGTAGGTTACCAGGTGCTGATTGGCGAACTGCGTTCCGACGTGTCGCTGACCAGCGACCCCATCTTTTGTGGCGCGTGCGGTTGGGATTCGCGGAGTAAGCAACAGTTTCACCTCTGTATGCTCATCTGCTCTTTGACTTGGGTATGCGATTGTCGCGTGAGGGTGTGGCGTCCTGGGGATAATAAGTGGGCTGGCGTCACCCACGCCCCCTCCGTCCCTCGCCGAGGGGATGAATATTCGATGGAGCGTGGCGGGTAAACGACTGGCTTCCTTACGTGCGTGTGTCCAGGGAGGATGCAGCTCGGCGATCGTCTTTTGTCACGCGATTCCAGTTAAGGTTTCGGGACATTTCATGGTATTCCCCCCCACCCCCTGCCACCCTCATGCCGGAATTTCTCTTCCAGTCGCTCAGCGTGAGCTTTCGGGTAATTTATCTTTCACGAAATTGGTCCGTGATTAATTGAAACACTACCAAGATCGACGTTTCTGGAAAAGAATTCCTTCCTGGTTTATTTTTTGGAAGTGTTTTGTTTGAATTGGTTTCCCCTGAAATTGGGTTCTCTTAATTTTTCACGAATTAGAGTTAGGCTTGCCGTAACAGTAACATTTATGTTCCTGACGTTTTATAGTCACGCCTGCCTAAGAACGGACTTGGCTCCGCCTACCCAAGTGAAATAGAGAGACAGAACAAGTTGCAAAGCACCAATCTCAGGTAGCTGGCAGGCGGACAGACGAATCTGCAGGCACTCCCTCCCACCTGCCGTACCACCGTCTTCCAGTTGTTTCCTTTCCCGGGGAGAAGTGGCCCAACATTGGCACAGCTCCCAAGTCCTAATTTACAGCGGCGCTACTGTACTAGCCTCGTGGATTTTAATCAGCAGGCATATGGTGGAAAGATAACGAGTTGAGCTGATAGATGAAACGTGCGGTAGCAATAAGATTCTTATAAGTCTTATTTATATCGTCAACCAGCAGTATTTATTTTTGCTGTTGGGCGACTCCGTTAGCAAGCAAGGAACTGACAACGACGACTCTGTTATTGTGTGGTTGCCTTTTCAGATATTCACATATTAGTATGACCGGTACTTAAAGATATGTTTTTGCCAGCGAAATACTTGGTGCAATATGACCAAATGTGCACTGTCAATGTGGTCAATTTTTTTAGTGAAGGCAATTTTGTTGATACGCGATGGGAATTTTTGTGAGTATCATGTATGTTTGTCAGCTATATTTAAAATGTTGGGTAGCCAAGAAAAAAATGGTGGCAATATTGTATAATTTGTTACAGAATTGTATTTTGTTAGCCCATTTTAATAATTATTTTAGAAATCTGTTTTTGTGGAACAGGTTTTTTCTTCTTATTTATTAACTTATCCCATTTTGATACATGAAAACTAAACAGGTATCATGAAAATGCTTTCTGTTTTATAATTACATACATAGTAAATGTGTACGTGAATATTAACTTTAAAAGTACTCTTTTGAAATCAGCCATATATATATATATATATATATATATATATATATATATANAGAGAGAGAGAGAGAGTATAGAATTGCAAACACTGATGGATAACAATTATGATTTTATATACATGTGTATACAGTAAATATACACACACGCACACTTACTCAATGAATCGACATTTATTACGCAGAAATTTTAGAACGCACGTACAATGAATGGCTCCTCCCAACTTTTAACGTAACACATGACTGACACCACCTCTTGTTGTTTAAGTATTCTTCGCATGGCATCGCTAGAAGCGCGTTAAGTGTTGCGTTATTTCCTGGCGCAATGCTTATCTTCGTAATCTTTGTAATTGACGTCGTTTTTTCAATGTCTGCGGCAATTCTAAGGTATTTTTTCACTGGCACAGGATCATTCATGGTGTGATATATTAATTGCGGTCCTTTGTCAAATGTGAACCAATTCACTGCTTACGTCATTACCTGTTGCCAGATAATTATGGCAGTGTTGTTATTCTCCGCGTGTACTTAAATTATTCTTAATAACTATAGTCGGTTCACGACTGGAAGAGACTTTCTTGAAGCCCTGCTAAATATCTACTTTCAAGCCCATTTCGTNGGATATTCCACAAGCGTAAAGTTTTTAATCTTGAGAATTTCACACAAAAGAATATGCGATGCAAGCGAAAAACATTATATTCTATAAACCCAAAATGCGAGTATTTTGATGAATCGATAGGAGTTGTGTATTTACAATCGATTGTTAGTGACTTTCGATAAATTCCCGTACATCGAAGGCAAGATCTTCAGTATTGATCGAAATTGCTACAGACGTTAAAATGGCGTGGTGGTATACTGAGTCAGATGTTTCGCGCAATTGTAAAACGTTATTTAAAAATGGTTGTTATGGTTTTCGACAGGACGGCAGAGTTTGCGAGTGAAGGATTCTACGTCTTCGACAATGTGAAAACAATTCTTATGTGCAAATACTGCAACGTTAGAATAGAGTTGCAAAGGAAAGACACGTGCGCGAAACACACAAAAACAGTACAACGAGCAAGTGAGCTCAAATTAAAATCATACGTTATTAAAAACCAAATAATAAAGAGCGGATATTAGTAAAACAAGACAAATAAATGAATTATTATAGGTTAAACAAGATAATCGCACAAATCCTCTGGCACGTGTGTCAATCATACCCGGCCAACAACACAGGAACGAAGGTTAGTAAAATGGCCGCGTTACTTGCACCTTCAGCGTGATCATGCGACTATGCAGGAAACATTGAAATCTAAATACGTTAGCATCACGTCATTAATAATTGACATAATAAGACACAAGTATTTTCGAAACCCATTTGTAAGCGATAAATTAACAATTACGTTAAAACTTTGGAACTATTTCCTCTCTTTCTGCTGGCAACATAACGGCATAACTGTATCCGCGCTCGCCGCTGTTTGTAATGTTATATGCATGTCGCTAACGGCTAGGGTGTTTTTTCATATGTTGATTTTCAAAAGTTTCTTCCAGTCGTGAACCGACTGTAGATACTCAAGTTTTTCGCTAAATGCTGTGGCAGCAGGCTAGACTTAACAGTCTTCTGTGCACTTGAGTAAGATTTATTCTACTCAGGTTAGGAACATAACGAGAATTTTTATGGGCGAGTTTGGCATAGGGAAAATTTACGCCGTAAATTTGTAAATGTTCGCTGGTCTTCCAATGAGGTCACTTATATGCTGGCGGTAAATTTGAGAATTCCAAATGTTTTGTATGTGAAAGCTCGTTTATGGTTCAAATTGTAATATATACTATCTCCAGCCAAAATATTAAGTATGAACTTTATTTCGTAGCTATCATTTGTGCCCTTCTGTGGTGTTTGTAAGAGCAAACAGCAAAAATAGAATTATGTTTGGCATTGAGCGTTCATAAGCAAGCTTAATTCATTGGGAGAACATTAAGAATTTAAATGTGAAAAATTGTAGCCTTCGTTAAAAGTAACTTTTCTCTTTCCGTTTTTGGAAACTCTGCAGGAAAGCCCTAAGATAATATTTTTAACCATTTCGCTATTATATTTTTCGACTCAATTGTAATATTTAAATAAAATAATTGTATGCGCCTGCGTTTTGCTAAATCCAATTTACGACAGAATATTTAACAACATGTGGAATATATTTCGTTATACTTCCACTCTAATGTGAAGAACAAGGTTAATTCGTTACGTAGGGTCTAACACAATACAAGTGGGAAGATTTTTCACAGTAATATTTATTGTATGAAAATTGCGATTATCGCTTACTTACATACAAAACGTTCAGCCTGGTGGAGAAATTTTTAGTTACCAAACTAAAAACATTGAGTTTCCCAACCCGGGTAGAATAAACCTTAGCTCGAGTCACCATAGTTAGAGATAATAGAAAATCGCGAAAATTTTGTGAGCCAACATATTTTCTGTAACACACTAACTAGTTTATTCTATCATGATTGTATGAACAAGGTTTTGACTCTGCTAAGTCGTTTGCAGACCAATCACGAACGTTCTGCCTTGTAATATCAGAATCCTCATTGACCCAGTGAAATGGGGTAGTAGCTTCATACGTAGGGACATCCGAATTTCGCGAAAAGATTTCCGCACATGCTAGATTTCAATACCCTACGAGCGTACCAGCAGTTTCCTTTTGCTTATTGGCGACGTGTGTCCGTGAGGAGACGCTTTCTTAGTTGGCTGGCCAATCAGAGTTAATTTACCCCGATACTGTACGTCTCTGATTCGTGGGCAGACACTTAAGACGCGTAACATCTAGATCACCCAATCACAAAAGTGGATCTGAGCCAAAGTGTTTTGAAATACAACTGGCCGTGAAATCTTTTCGCGAAATTCGGGAGTCCTTAATCATACATGCATGGCAGCCAGTAAGGAAAGAAAACTGTCAGACATGTGTAGAGTACGTTGAATCGTAGCAAACAGTCAACTTTTCCCGCGATAAACCATCATCTCTAACCATAGACTATTTATTAGCTGCTGCCGCAGTACGAAGCCTTTGTACTGTCTGGTTTATGTCTCGGTCGCACTATTGCTTCCTGTTTATCACAGGCTCACTGTTACGCAGGACATGGTCAGGTAACTGCGGTGCAATCACAGCAGTAAGAAGAAAATTGCTTGAAGTCTTAACTACCTAATGAATTCGCAAAACACTCGGGGCTTTATTAATATCAGGGGGGATTTCTCGGGCTCAATGGCAACCTGCAGGCGAGACCGCACAGTCAGCGAGTAGGCAGTTTTGCCCCAGGCTACGTGGCGCTGTATGGTCTTTTATTTTCCGTGTATATTTGTAAATAGCAGGCACAGCTTGTCTGAAAAATCTGTGGTCAAATCCTAAAAGTAACTTAACTGTAGGCTATACGTTTTTTTTTTATCAGCGTCGAGAAAAATTTGCGTTGTTCTCTGGCGCTAGGTTATTCTTAGGGACACATGATTTTCACGAAAAATGGTTCTACGCATGATTCGTATAAAAAAAGGAAAAGACGTCGTGGAGGTGCTGAGGAGTTGTATCTACTCCGGCCCTCTGAATCTTTAGGGTGTACGAAAGAAAAATGAGAGTCGTCCGTACATGAAGACTTCGAAGCTCTTCACAATGTAAGTATGAGCGATATGAACTTAATTATAAGTTGCACCGTTGACTTCTTAGAACTAGACGTTTTAGTTTTTGGATCCTTTTGTGGCTTAGCATAAACAGTTTAATAGTTTGGTCCAGGATGCCTATTATAAATATATTCGTTCAATAAAAGTTGGACATATACATCTTATACATTTGGAACGCTTTTATTTGCACAGTTTTAGTTTTCGCTTGGTTATTGGTTGCTTGACTTTGTGAGAAGATTTTTTGGTATGAACTGGGCTAATCAAACTTTTTACTTATTTGCTGAACGTGTGAGATTCGCGGGCTGAGAACTACAAACGTGTAGCGATTAAACCGCCCAGTTGCGATAGTGAATCCGAGCTAACTGTTAAAAAATATAACTATGCAAGATCTCTCTTCGCAGAAAAAAAAAAGGGGGGGGTGTCCCTAGTTATTGTGTGATCATGCGTACATTTCCGCCAGGTTTGTCGTTTTGTAAGTATCTGAATAATCTACGGGGATTCTAGGAATCTAGGTACTTGCAGCAGTGTCAGGTGGAGACATTTCTGTGTTTTAAAGCAATTTTTCCTCGCAAGTTTTCCCCCTTCTGCTGCTCATTGGAAGTATTCCCCTTCGTGTCGTAGGAGACACGAAAACATATGCTAGGATCAGGTGCCTGCCGCCCCCTGTGGTCGCAGGTGCATCCCTCGGAGAACAAAAATAATAATATGATGCGTTGCGCAGCGGCCCTGAAGCGTAGGACGACTTAGTCTGGCTTTATATCTCCCGTCACGTCTAAGAGGTACTGCGGGGTCGGTTGTTTCCTTCGGTCGAGCCGAGGGCTTCATTCATTTTTCAATACGCCTCCCTCGCTAATCCCTCACTTTAAGTGGCGCTGTGTTTCCTTCCCCCGCTCCACCACCTTTTCTCTTTTTTTCCCCCCGAACCAACGCGGGGGTGGTGGCACAGGTGGTGTCGTTGCGTATTCCCCTGGAGCGGCACCAACTGCATCGCAGTTACGACGGCAGCCGCGGCGGCTGATACATCCGGGTATACTCGCATCTTCGGAACAAGGAGATTTCCCAGCCGAGGGGTGTCTAAGCCAAGCATAACGTGGGCTTGCGCCGAGGAGAAGGAGAAGGGTCTCCAAAAGTTATCTTCTCTGACTGTTATTTCCCATCGCGTAGAACTTGAGGAACAATATCAGTCAGTGCACCACATGGAACCGGCTTGCGACTCGCAGTCATTGCAGGCGATGGACAAAGGCGAACTGAACTTTTAACATAATTTCTCATTGGTTCCTATTCGGAGCACGATCCATAGGTATAGCGCATTCATGGTTACTTCCAACTCTTCTGAAGCCCTGCTAAAGTTCTACTTCCAGGATATTCCTCCGCATCGTGCAAACTAAGCCTAACTAAGTCTAGAAAATTACACCAAATGACAACTCACCGAATTTTTGCTCACTCAGTTGGGTGTAATAATATTTTGCATGAGAACTATTTCTTACTAGGCGGTACCAACACAGGTTTTCGCACTGTTTTTAGTTATATTTATTATAAATTAAATATAATTTATAACTAAAATATAGGTAAAACTTCGAGTGAACGAAAAATAAGACACTTTTATCTTAACAGATGTATAGAACGGTTGTGGTACATGGCGTATTTAGGAAATAACTAAACCCTTCATAAATGGGGTAATTTTTCAAAGGTTTGATTCAAAAAGTGTGAAGAAACCGCGAATAGACTATACCGACCTCGAAGCGATGAAAACAAGCCGCACTTCCAAAATGTGTACATTTGTTTCCATTTATTTTTTTTCAGCCCCTTTCTTCTCTTGAAATACAATCAAACCAAGTTTACTGACGCAGGTGGTGTCCCCCGAGATTCCTGTAGCAGTACGAACCATACGGTATTTTGATGAAAATGGTTCCAGCTGGGACATTGGGATATATTCGCCCTTCAGAGGAAGAAATTCCCTGCACCCCGCTTCACATACTTCCTGAAATGGTTGCTTAAGCCGTGCATAATAACATTCCAGTTGGAAAAGAGCGCTAAAGAATTATTTTCTTCTTTCATTCCAAGTTATAATTTGCAAGCATAAAATATTGAAAGAAGCAAAATACTGCTTTTCTTGTAACTGTACACTTTTGTATCTGCGTAAATGAATTACAATGCATATATTCATGATATGTAATATCTGTAATTCTCACAATGCTGTTTTCAGTTCATATCTCGCTGAATTTGGTCAGTACTTTCTTTCACGTTTCCTGTAGACTTCAGTCAAGGGACCCGCGGTGGTTGAGAGGTTAAACTGCTCGCCTCCCACCAAGACGAACTGGGTTCAATGCCCGAATTTTCGCAAGTGGGAATCGTGACGGACGATGCCCGTTGGTCCGCGGGTTTTCTCGGGGATCTCCAGTTTCACCCGTCCTTACATTCCGGCGCTGCTACATTCTCACCTCATTTCACCTTCATCGGCTCTCAAGACCCCCTTGCTCTGAAAGGGTCCCTTTTACCTGAATAGCACAAACAACATAGAACTTGCAGGGCAAACTAGTGTCTGTGTTTGCGATCTTTTCTGATAGAAAAGAAGTCGCACTTTGACTAGTCTGGGAACTTCTGACATTTCCAAACCGTCATATCTTAAATTGCATTACGCGAATATCTACGAAAATTATATAGAGACAGCGCTAAATTTTGTGCAAACTTTTGACAAACTGTAATTACATATCGTCGTCTTATACATACGTGCAGCCTGCTGGCTATTTCACTTTCTTGCGCGGAGAGGCAACGCACACTTGATATTATTGCTGTGCCACCTTTATCGCTCTCTTAGTGCCGTGTCTCAGACGCTTAATCCTTTCAGGCCCACTTTAATTTACAGTTCCAGTTGTTGCAGACACAACCTTTTATGATGCTTGCTGTACTTAACAACACTTGTTTCGTAGCCACAGCCAATGCGCTTTAGGCCGTATGTTCGGCTACAGTTATATGAACCAATTATGACTTTAGACCGGTAAGAAGGTTTTGCGAATCATTTATCCACAGGTAAGATCATTGGTCACTGAGCTTCGCAGTTTGCAATACAGACCAAAAATTACCTTCCCGTGCGTAATGTACAGTTGTGTACACTGGGTCTGAATGGGTTAGAATATCTCAGGCGGTCGCCATGACCTTTGTACTTAAAAACAGTTGTGATTCTATTTTGTCGTGAGTTTTAGTAATTGTAGTTAACCCTTCCAGTCACAAATACATTAATAATATTAATAGTCTGTATTAGACCTTATACAGAAATTATTCGTTTTAGTGTCATAACAGAAAAGTCAGGGTCATTACTGAAATTGTTTCATTATAGAAACATTAAATTTCATAGTTATGTGCATGTTTTTGTACCCGATTGTTAATAGGTGTTCCCTGGTTGTCATTACTTCTAAATCATCCTCCCAGAATTTACGGTTTGGATAAATTTTCATGAAATATTAAAAGGTGAAAATAATTTAATATAAAATTCTTCTTATTAATTTAATTGTTGCATAAATATGCGTTAGTAGTTCAAATATTATGTCCGTAATGATGGGTAAGGTAATTAGCTAAGCTTGTATTGTCCCATTTTTCAATAAATCCTCCTTTAGACCATTCACGGTAAAGCGAACACTTTTTGAAGCCCTCTCATTTCAAATAATAGTCTACAAATACGCTTTATTGTACCCTTAGACGTTAACTTTCGAGTCCGGTGAAACATATATACACTGTGTTGAATGATTACAAGGTATATTTATTTTAAGAAGTGGTGGAAGGATACGAAATGGCCTTAAACTGCTCACTTTACCGTGAACAGCCTATTAATTGAGCCGGAATGGGGAATACAGAAGTGTGAAATTTGTTGTGTGTCCGAAATTATGGCACNGGGGAGGGTCTAACTTCCAATCAGCAACCGCCGTTCTGGAGTCTCACCTGCAAATGGAAAACACACCAGGCAACGGAGTCCTCTTTACTTTTAACCTCAGGCTTCACCGGATAGAATAGCCACGAATATTTTCGGGAGTGAGTGTACGAGGGGACGATTGGGGAATGGATTAATCGAAAGGTCCTCCCATATACATTCGTTATCTTCGCGAGAAGAGTGAAAAATCTGTGATCCAGTTTCCTTCCTCCATCACAAATTTCGCGAACAAATAAAACTCTTGTCGCACACTCAGGGTACTGGAATTTCTATTGTTTTTTTTTAACGGCGCTCTTACTTTCTCGCTTTAAAAAAAAAATAAATAAAATTGCTTTCCCGTTTCTTTTTTCACCTCCCCTCCGCCTTGTGCGCCGCGCTCTCTGTCTCTCTTTTCCTCTCTTTGTTTCGCTAGACGGCTCTTCACGGCAGACTAATAAAAAAAAAACCTTTCCGCAAGTACCAGGGCAATAAAATCTGCTATGGCAGACGTTCCGTAATTTATCTCTCTCGCGAGGTATTTGCGTGCGGCCTGCCCACCCTGGCAAGTAGTCCGACTTTAGTCCGTGTTGGAGGTACTGATGCCGCGGGTTTTCATGAAAGGGGGACGGGCAGGTATTTCGATAAAAGTCCCGAAAAAAAAAATAGGATGACGAGGGCGTCAATGGTGGCTCTTAAAGTTAAAGGTTGGAGGGGGGCGGGGAAGCCATACAACACCAAGGAAATGTGACAGAAAGAGAGAGAGAGAGAGAGAGAGAGAGAGAGAGAGAGAGGAAATGACAGCGAAATAGGAAACATCGGTATAAATTATGACCGTCAACAGGATCACACCGACCAGAAACGAAATGAAAAAGGCTGGGTGGAGACACGTAGGGTAAGAGTAAGAAAATTTCGCGTGTTCAGTGACACGTGGGTAGAGACCCTATAATTACGTGTTATAATTCAGTGTAGTCTATTCGCGGCTTCTTCGCACTTTTTGAATCAAACCTTTGAAAAAATACACCATGTATGACGCGTTTGATTGATTCCTAATTATGTTATGTATCACAAGCGTTTTATACCTGTTTTAAAATTAATGTATCATATTTTTGGTTGACCTAATATTTTATTTATATTTTATCTAAATTATATTTCTTTTTTAATTAATATGAATTAAAACAGGGAGGAAATAGGCGTGTTGGTAATGCCTCGTAATAAATAGTTCTTATGAAAAAAGTAATTACACGGAGTGCGCACGAATGCGGTATATTGTCCCTTTGGTGTAAATTTCTAGACTAGGATAAGCTTTGTTTGTATGAGGCGGAGGAATATCCCGGAAGTAGAACTTTGGCAGGGCCTTAGAAAAGTTGAAAGTAACGGTGAATCGTCATTAGCAAGGTATACGGCATGGCTTTGTGAAAATACATTTTACACATTACTGGGACAATCAGAAGTAAGTTACCCCGACACACCTGAGACTTGTGCCAATTGAAATCATCCCACCCATACAGTGGATCTGAACTACAGTAAACTAGTCGTAGAATCTTTTCGAAAAGGACACGCCCTGTAGGACTCGAAACC
This sequence comes from Clitarchus hookeri, assembly GCA_002778355.1. Lineage (NCBI taxonomy): Eukaryota > Metazoa > Arthropoda > Insecta > Phasmatodea > Phasmatidae > Clitarchus > Clitarchus hookeri. Next base: position 233,243 of record NQII01003357.1, on the reverse strand, counting down.
AAAACCTTCAGCACTTTGTTGGCTTCATTCCGTGTGGCCGGGTGTAACAGGAGAGTGAGTCCTACATATGTCGGCAGACAGTGAACAAGTGACCTCTGCTCGAGTGTGTAGAGGGCTGTGGAGTCTAGCTTGGTGCTGTATTATAACGCGAGATATATGCATCTGTAGCTGTAGGTGTGAGGAATTCCCGATTTTCGAGTAAAGATTTCATGACCAGCTCTATTTCAACACACTAAAGCTCAGATACACTTTCGAGACCGAGTAATATTAACAGCGAATCACATTTATTCATTATCGAAGTACTTGATTATGATGACCCTGCCAAGTAAAAAAAATTTCTTCTTGCAAAGAAACGCGACCAGGAGTACAGAAAATCTACAGGAGTGCACTTAGGTTATTGATGTCTAACCTGTACGGAATTCTTTTAGGCGAGAATACTATGTTTCTACGTACAGGGTGGACTCCATTGTCGTGTACATTCTCGAGTCTAATGTATAGAGCCGTTGAATAGCTGATTCACCCCGAACCAGGTAACAAGGGATTCCGTGCTGGTTTTACTGCGGGTTTATTGCTGATTCCGTTGCCGACACGACATGGGGACCACGACTGTTATACAGTTGCCAGAATAAGGTAGTTGCATTTGAATTCTAAGTTTATCTCAAATTTAATACCGGGATAGTTCCTGTCACCACTAATCATGCGTAACGTATTAAACCGACATTAGCAGCGTAGTTTTGTGCCACTTTTGACGGTTCTTGGTGTTATGGGTTTGGATCCCGAGGAAAATAATGGCGTGTGTATCATTTTTGGTAATACGTTTTGGTGAATTTATTTCGGAAGCCGTCTCTACCAGTATTTATTCTGGCTAGCCCATAGCCAACTCGATTTGCAGTTTCTGTTCTGTCGTGTTAAACACGTTACTGCAATAGTGAAAAAAGAATTTTTAATTGAAAAATTAACGAATTTCAGAGGGCAGGAATTAATTACATATAACGCTTATGTTTGTTATCCCGAAATTCATTATTTCACATGCGACATGCTTCAGAAAAAGTTAAATAATGTGCGGTTCTGTATTCAGCGAAGAACCAGTGCCAACACAATCACCTTGAATGACAGTGAAATTCTATTGTTTATTGCTGACACAAACTTATAGTTTATGCTGCTGTCGTAACGTATCGACAAAATATGTCACTGAGTCCATTGTAGGTGTCTCTAGCAGTAAATGGAAAAAAAATTTCAAGTTCCTTATTGTTCTACGTGTTTGACTTTACAGTGAGACACACACACTCTCTCTCTCTCCCTCTCTCTCCCCTCCCTCTCTCTCCCTCTCTCTCCCCTCCCTCTCTCTCTCTCCTCCCTCTAACTTCCCTCCCTCTCCCCTCTACACACACCCACTCACTTAACACACACACACAGAGTTCTTAACCATTTGCCCGTTAGCTTCCTTCAGTATTGTCTCTGGGTTTCACGTGAATGAGACTTTAATTTGTGTGAATTTGCTATTGGCTCATGCCATTGTCGTTCAGGGGAACTTCAGTTAAACTGGTGTCCATTTACAATAGTCAAAGTTACTTAAAATGTTTTTTTTTTTACGCTTCGAACTGCACTGAAAGAATCCGCGAATTTTCCCCACCCTCAGTTTTGAAGTATCTGTAAGTATAAGCTGTTTACGGTAAAGCGATCACTTTTGAGACCCTAGTTACTTTTTTCCTATTAGCCATTTTTAATCTTTCCAACACTTTTTAAAATAAATATTGCCATGAAAGTAAGAAACACAGTTTATATATTTCACCGGTACTCGAAAGTTGACTATTATTCCATATGGTATGAGAGGGCTTCAAAAAGTGCTCACTATACCGTGAATAGCCTATACATACACGTAAGACCAGAAATGTTTACTGTAGCAACAGCTGAAGTAAAAATTTCATACGTTAGTTGAGAGAGGGGTTAAGTTGGAAATAGCCGCATTAAACTCCCGGTGATGATCGGTTTTACGGGAGGTGGGGGAGGGGAGACTCCCCTGTAAGGGCACGGGGTGAGGGGGTAACTACCCCCTCGCGGGACCACGTGCGCCATTACAGGTCGCCCGGGGCCGATAAAGATGTTCCGTAGCGCCATTCCGCGACCGAGGACAGCCCCTTGATGTTTGGATAGAGGGTGAGGTGTTTGGTGTTTCTTGGCAGGGCGCGGCGAAACTCTCCCCATGGGGGCGATACGCTCGTTCGCGTCGGCTCGCGCCAAATTATCTACCCAACATGCCTGTTCTTAATACTATTTATGTCTACCTCCGCCCACGTGTTTTCTCGTGTCCGTCTATGCTGCTGTGCTGATCTTGTTTGTCATTAACCGCTCGAAGCTTGGTTCACAACTCAGGCGTAACAGTAAGCACAGAACGTGCGTCGTGTGCACAAGAATTCAACGCCATGTTATCGATCTTATTGATTTACAACTGCTCATAACAGTTCGTGTACATGAGAGTTCCTGACATTGTACACAAAGGAAATGGTTATGTTTCACTTGTTGTGTGGGTGCATGTAGCAGAAGCCAATCAGAGTAGAGTATAGAATTTTTAACGAAGTTGTTTATTTAAAATGGAGGAACAGTTATGCTGCAGAAACGAAGAAATGTCTCAAAATATTAATTTAGAAAAAATTACAGGTGACAAGTTTACTAGAATAAATTTTTTAAGGTTATTCACATATTTACGATCGCTAAAAAAAAAAAAAAAAGATTTTAAAGAAAAGCAAAAATGCTAATTATTTTAATTCACTGTAAATTTTCAACAAAATATTTTACAGTGTGTGACGTCAAACCCATCTGAAAATTTCTTTTGCTAAAAATAATACTTGAGTAATTCAATTGGGATTCAATTCCGTACAAGAATTCTGATAGCTTGAATGTTCTACTGTTATGTTCTATACTCAGTGCGTGTATATATATATATATATATATATATATATCGATTGTGAACCCAGCCTAAGAGTCAGTGTCACCCGCCATATTGACTTATTTTATTTATTTCTTCCTGATTCCAATGTAGGATGATTTATTGAAAAAAGCAACAATATTACTTTACCCATCATTGCAGGCATAATATTTATACAATTGACTTAATCCAAATTTTATATATTAATCCATTCTGGCGTTTTAATGACAACAGGAAGGTACAAACATTTTCACGTAAACGTGAAATGTACACTTATGTAATGAAACTTTCAGTAATGACCCTGACTCTTCTGTTATGACACTAAAACGAATAATATCTGTATAAGGGGCGACGCAGCCTCTTATTAAGGGCGCCGCCTGCCAAGTCAGCACCCACAGTGTTTAAATGGGGAATCAATGTTAAAGAAATTCCTTCTGCGTGCAACAATTTTGAAGATAAACGTTTCACACAGAATATATTCTATTGTCTATTCGCGGTTTTTTGACCTGTTTTTAATAAAACTATTGAAAAATCACCCCCTCCCCCTTTTTATGACGTGTTAGCGTGTTTCCCAAATATGTCGTGTATAAAAGCGTTTTACACTGATATTAAGGTAAAAATGCCTTTTTTTTTTTTTTTTTTTTTNTTTTTTTTTTTTTTTTTTTTTTTTTTTTTTTGTTAAATTAAATGTTATTTATATTTTATCTATGAATTGCAATATTCCATTTATAATTTATAGGTTATGAATTAAAAATAGGGATAAAATATATATGTTGGTAATTCCTAGTAAGAAATAGTTCTTATGCAAAATATGATTACACTGAGTGCCCACGAATGCGGTGCGTTGTCCTTTTGATGCAATTTTCTAAACTTGGTTAAGCTTTGTGTGCATGAGGCGGAAGGATATCCTGGAAGTTGAACTTAAAGAAGGCTCTAGAAACGTTGGAAGTAACCGTGAATGGATTACATGTGACATTTCATAAGGTAAGTAGGTTGTTGGACTTAACGTCTCGTTGACAACGAGGTCATTAGAGACTGAGTAAGTTGCTCAGAGAACAGGAATTGGGGAAGGAATCGGCCATTGCCTTTGTTAAGGACCCATTCCAGCATTTTCCTAGAGTGATTTAGGGAAATAATCTAAAACCGAAATCAGGATGGCGGCATTTTTTAAGAAATACTTGCACGTTAAAGAATCTTCTACATTTTTATGTTAAGTATTTTTTTTCTAAAGTGTTTTATTTAATTTTACATTTTACAAAAAAATTATGAATAAATAACCATTTTTTCAACATTTCTTAACGTGGTAGTATTCTATAAAAATGTCGCGTTAATTTTTTTTGTTTGAAACAGCTATCTTTAAAACTGATGCATTGAGAATGAATTTCTTTAACGTCGGTTCCCTATTTAAACTCTGTCTGGCAGGCTTGGTAAGTAAAGCCCTTAATGTACACATAAATTTTTAATCTCGTGTGGCAAAAGAGGAAATTTATGGCGTGAACCGCGCTTGTGAATTTCATATAACAACTGACTTATTAGAACGTGTGGAAACCGTTTCGGTAGATCCACTTTACAAAAAGCAACCGTTTATAAAATAGTTAGTATGTCAGCAGTAACAAATATTATTATCCATTAAAATATGTTGTCTTCATTGTTGCTTGTTTTTATATCGCACAACGGCCATTATTTTACCTATTCTGAAACATGCCAAATTTGAAAGAATACAGGTACACTTTCCCCAAACCACCTTTCAATGGCAGACGCGCAGAAATTTTTTCACAAAAAACGTTTTATGAAACTGTTACATTGATATTCATGTTTGTATTCCTCAAACACTATGACATCATAAAAAGCGATTATCTAAGTCTTGGAACACAAATTTTCCAATATCTGGATGAAAGATTCGCGCTCCACGCAGAATTCGATTACAGCAAGTAGTCTTGCCCACCCTAGAGGGGCCTCACAAGTATAACTACTTTTTGTGACGGTGACCTGTCTGTAACCAATCATTGTGCCACTCTACAACCTTATCGTACCAACACATAAAGGTTGTATCAATAAACGAGCTTTCTTTCCGAGAGCGCACATATTCGTAGTAGGCATCCTGGTTAAATGGATGATACTGTTTATGCCTTATTACAAAAGGATCAAGCAAACTGAACCGTGGTTAATATTCTGTCTCTAGAAACACTTATTTTTAATTTGTGTCTATGTAACTACACCAAAAAAAACTTTTGTATATTTTACAGATAACTAGTAGCTAAAAATGTTCATATTATTGTAACACTACAAGTCTATTAGACATATAAAGTCTACGGTACTTTCTTGTTAAAACTCGACATTAGTTTTGCACTTTCTGTAGGAATATGTTGTAAATATTTTACTAATTTTCTTGCTGTGCTATAAAAATCGTTTTTGTTACCAGATTCCAAAGAATTGTCTTTAAAATACATAATTTCTCACAGTGTGTGTACATATATATGCATGCACATGCGTAGCTATAAATATACAGGATGGTCCTTAACTACAGGTACAAACGCTGTTAGGTGATTCCCTCTGCAAAATGGGATAGAAAACATTACACGAACTATGTCGTACAGTAACTCGCAAGGTAGGTAGCCAACCTTGCAATTCGATATGTCAAACAGTGTTACCTGAAAACAATAAAACCTACACGAGATGGAAGAGCAATTATGTTCATAATGTTCTCCTTAACCAATACCTTAAACCTGTGAACAGTTGTGGCGTACTATCATCCCAGTGCAGTGAGAAAATAGGGGGTGGATGTTAGTATCCTACCAATGTGTGTGCAACTCTTGGGTATTTCTTTAAGTCGTAATCATACTTGCAGTACCTTAATGCACAAATAACGCGCAGAAACGTATGATCATGACGTCTTTACAAAATACCCCGAGGGTTACACACACGTGGGTAGGATAATAACATACCACCCCCCAGTGTCTCAATATAGGGGATGATAGTACGCCATTACTGTTCGCAGGTTTCAGGTCTTGGTTAAAGAAAACATTATTCACAGACTGGCTCTTTCGTCTCATGTATGTTTTATGATTTTCCCGTAGAACCATTTGAAATATCGATTTTCAAGGGTGGCTACCTCCCTTACGAGTCACTGTTCGTGTAATATTTTCTATCCCATTTTGCAGAGGGAATCACCTAACAGCGCTTGTACCTGTAGTTCAGGACCATCCTATATACAGTTACCAGTTTCTGGTCGTAGCTACGTTTTAATTTTTAATAAAACAGAATCGCAAAATCTTATTTACCAATTTATTTCATTTACTATGATTTCAAAAATATAGTTCAAATTTTTACGATGAAAATTTTTTACACTATATCACACTGCTGAATGCAATTGCTTCGAAAGTTGCCACAATAAAACAAAACAAAATCTAAGTATTTGATACTCCACACGAAACAATACTGAATTTAATTCGCTGTTACGTGCCTACTTCACACCAAGGTTCGAGTACATATCACAAATAATTTACATTAAGCAAATAAGTTAAGAAAAAATAAGTTAAAATAATTGAATTTCTGTGGACATTAGACAAACTTAAAGTAATACTTGAAGTGCGTGATCCGTCTATCTGGAGCTATTTCCCGCGTTCGGGGTTGAGATGTGCGGGAGCGATAAGGGCGACACTGCCACGCGCATCAAGTGCATCATCGCCTCTATACGCAAGGCTCTGAACCGGCATACACTTTTCTAGTCCTACGAGACTTCAGGCGGTAACCCTATAATTTTATTTATAATTTTATTGGCGAAAAGTGTATGGCAATCTACAGTGGAGGACCCTCAGTATCTTTTTTATGACTCTTAGCCGTATAGTTTGAAGAATTTGGAAAACTCCGCTTTTGCCTGTGTTGGAATGGTCCGAAATTTGGTTTTTAATGGACGTTATGTCTTGAAAGCATTCATCACTCCTCGTCTGAAGTGTAACACAGTTCAAGCACCAGCTAAGTGGAGTCCTTAACAAACTTTGATGTTTAATAACAGTGTTTAGTACTGGTACCGTCGGTTGGTAAGAAACCAGCACCAATTTTGATGCCCAATGTTACTATACACCGTTGGACCGCGGTTTTATAATTGGCAGCTAGCATTACAATCCTGAAACTGGAACTCGTCTCATTTATTAAGTAATTTAAACTAGTGTTTATATTTAAATGGCTGAATATCTTTCTTGATTCTTTGTTGACGTGCTCACTACAGCGCTACGTTTATGTGGCAGGTGGCCTGACAAGCAATACATAGTTCCTGTCCATCACCCGCCACAACTTAGTTTATAAACACCACACCGAGTTGGTTCCCAGCTCTTCATTAATATGGACCTCCCGCCATACTCAGTCTTTTCTGTGAATAACCATGTGACATTAAAAGCCCAAAAAATCTTTATCAAAAACTGTTTTCTGTTGTAAAACACACGATTTTTTTTAAATTTAACTACTGTTGATAGGAAAATTTATCTAGTTGATTGATTTCTGCGGGGTTAGTTCCACAGTCCTCGCGATCGTCAGCTATTCTTTCATTGGCTGATCCCCCAACGAATAAAAAGTTTTACCCTCTTCTTGGTAGCATGCCATCCCGTCCATGTTATCTTGGAGGTCTCGTTGAGTTCTAGAATATTTCTACCATAAACTGCAAAAGTTATTTGTTTATTGCTGATACCCCAGTAAGTAACCTAGGTAGCATAGGATCCCGTTCATTTTTTCTTGGAGGTCTCCTAATTGAGTTCAGGCATGTCTGCCAAACTGCAAAAGTAAGACGAATGAATGTAAATGTGAAGGTTTGTCTTCAGATGAATTTGCGAAATTGTATTATTCCTACTTGAAAGTTGATGTGTTACTTCAAAATTTACGATCTGTAGTTTGCTTTTCCTGGTATATTAGCCCTCTTCTTCAGAGCTGTAGCCTCTCGTGTTCAATTGACTGAACCATTTTGCTGTCGCGAGCGAGTCACGAGTTCGTCGGACGTTTACTCTTCTGTCGAGGAAGAGCAAAATGTAATGGTGGAGGGGGAAGGAGGCGCCTGTTTGGCCGCTTGAAATATTCAGTTCCGCTAAGGTCCATCCCAGGGTCGTCCTCCTCCCACCCCTTAGAACCACTCCTCATCCGGCCGTCTCGACCAATTCCCGTCTGGAAGCGGGTCTTGAAAATTTGATTCGCTGCCGTAGCTGTTAATGGCCACCCGCTGGCCCTTCGACCTAACGAGACTGCTTCGAGGCCATTTCCCCCTCCTCTCTCCATCCCACGTCAACACCCCCACCTTCCCTACCCCTTGACACGCGGAGACTGGGCTGGGCGCCATCCACGACCGGAAGGCTGGCGACAGCATCCGCCAATATGGCGATGGTTCGGGACTGGTCCCGGGAATATCTTCCACTTCTACTTTTTTCTCTGGCTGGCATTTTGTTCTATCAACCACGGTCTCCAATACAGACGGAATAATAAAAATTTATTTATATGCATTTTAATACGTTGAGGTTGGTGCATATTTAGCGACATCAAACGTAAGCCAGAAGGAAGTTCATCGCCCATCTCTTCAACTGGTGTTACCGGATGTATTGTTTCTAGTCATTATCGCGAAGTTTGTTCAAATTGCGCAGCACACAGCTCAACACTACTTGCCGTTGCTTATTGACTAGCCCTCAGCAATGCAGAGCCGAGATCATAGTTTTCAAGTTAAATAACCGTTACTCATCTAACTGGGTTTACAAATAAATTATGTTCATTTGGGAGTGAGGTAAGTAGAGGTGTTATGGGGACTTTGGCACATCGGGACCTGGGACCGAAGCGTCGCAGCTGTTCGTGCTCTGTCAATCTGGCCGGAGGCCATCTTTTATCCAGGTGACCTTGACCCTGACCTTGTCCCTGGTGACCCTTAACCTTAAACACTTAGAAAATATCAAAAATTATTTAAAAGTTTTATTTTTTTAAAAATTTCGGAGGTCTCCTACACTCCTCTTCACCTACACTCGTTCCACCATCTTTGTAGGTGCAGTCCGCTATTTTGGTTGGCATCAGAGCCACCGTCCGCCATTTTGGTCTGTGCAGTCCGCAATCTTCGTAGGTGCATCCGCAATCTTGGTAGGCGTCAAAGTCACCATCCGCCATCGTTGTAAGTGCAGCCGTCCGCCATTTTGGTCGGTGCAGTCCGTTATATTGGTAGGTGCAGACGTCCGCCATCTTGGTCGGTACAGTCCGCCATCTTCGTAGGCTTCACAGCCACCGTTAGCCATCTTTTTTTTTCGTTAGTCATTTGTTTATACATTACTGGAATTTGACTCACCTTTCGACCACCATATTTGTTTTCTTTGTTTGTCATTTGTTTTCCATTGCTGGTGCTATCCCCAGCACCGCGCAAAGCACATGGCAGACCCCATCCACTCCCCCTTCCAATATATTTAATTGACTAATTGTTCCTCCCCTGATTCTCATTGGCTAATTGCCAGCCGCCTTCCAATATATTTAAATGTTCCAGCAATGTTTCAGATTGGCTAATTTTTCGGGTGGTTTTGGAAACTTTCGTTCGACCAGTTAATGGGTTCCCCTCAACCCCCTTCAAATATATTTTACTGTTCTACCAATGTTTCTCATTGGTTAATCACTCGGGTGTTTTCGGAAACCTTCGTTCCTACCAATCGGTGGCCTACTTTAATCGCGAGTGTGGACTTTTTTTGCCCTTACTGTTTATAAGACGCACCCCGAGCCCCGTCGAGAAATCAGTCATTTGTCTAGCTCTTATAAAGGCATGCGTATTGTCCGAGCGGCCGTAGGATCCTTTCGGCCATTTTGGCATTTGGAAGGGTGCGCTCGCTTAGTGCCTTGGACAAACGGGAAGAGTTATAGTACCTGCCGAAAGAATTTCTCCTTGCCCATGCATCTTACGAAATTTCGATCGTATTCAAGCATTTGCCGGCCTACCAGCAGCAGGACGAAGACATACGGGACTGCCTCCCGTGCAGGGAGTGTTTCGAGGGCTGCACCACCTCGGTTCCCGACACGTCGCATCGAAGAGGTCGGTGCAAGGCCCACCGAGCAACCCTCGCGAAATCTGTGCCCGTGGAAGACGACATCCCCGTTGAAGATGCCATCCCAGTTGAAGACGCCCTCCCCATAGTACACGACGTCCCCGTGTAAGCTATCTATCTACTCGCAAGCTGTACCTGTGGAAGATGCTCCCCTTCAAGAAATTTACTGGCAAGCAATACCCGGCGAAGAAACCAACACAGAACACAGGTGCGCGATGTGTATGGACATCGAAGAAGTTTTAAATGACTTAGTAAAAAAAATTTAGAGTTCGGCGTGTGCATGGTTACTTAAAAAAAATGTTATATAACAAAAATTGTATGAAATGTTTTGCAACATCCAAGGTTTTTGCTCATTGGACTCGTACACCATCAGGCAGATTGCCATCTCGTACAGTGACGAAGAGGAGAAAACCTAAGTTTTCACTTTTTTACCGCCATGTCCATGGAAGCACCTCGATCGCACCACGAAACAGATGTGTCGCCTACAAATGTACAAAACGCGTGGACTAAGGTGGGACGAGGGAAATATTCCGGCAATGCTGAACTCTGCCATGATTCCATATTATCATATGCATTTGTTTGGAATATGCCAAGAGTCGGCGATTCGCAATGCATGCCCCATCGGAACGAACTTTGTAGAATTTCACAAGCATTGCTGTTGCCCGCCGTTTCGACAGCTCGCCGAGACGTATGCCACAAGACTTCACGAGTGGAAAAATCAAAAGATATTTCTGTGCCCCGTGCAACTCCAAAACCCTACGACTGTGGTACATTTAAAAAAAACTACAAGGGACCCATGGTACATTTTTTAAAAAATATTACATTTGTAATGCCCTCCAAGACTCAGAGAAGTAGCACGTGTAATGAAAGTGTTCCTTGTATTATGCAGATGAATAATAATATTGTGATTTGTGTGCATAAATAAATGTTTTTAAAAAAATATTTTTTTTAATTTTTGAGTCATGTTCTGCTTACATAAGTTAAATAAACACTGTTGTTAAAAAAAAACATTTAGTGTATATCAGTTTTGTTATAATTTAAAGAAACAAAAAAAATTAAATCTTCAATGGTACTCTTTATGATATATTTTACATGTATGAACATAATTATTTTAAAAAATAAATTAAGTGTAAGGGGTAAAACACTTTTCAAATGAAGGCGGCATCTAAAATTATATCTAGACATGCTGTGTAGCGGCTGCAGAGATGACTGGAGTTATGGTTAGCACTGCATGCAGTATTCACAAGTTGGCAGCCACGAGTTGGACTGTGCTCTTCCTGCTGAACATGCAACGGGCAAGTGTGCGGCCACCTTGAGCCTTGTAACGGAGGGTGGGCAGCTCGCTCGCCTACAGCGGTGGTTTCACGCTAGCTACATTTAATTTATTATTCCAACAGAGATCGATTGCTTATTCATTTATCATGTAAAATTTTAATATGCAGGAAAAAAGGAAACAGACTTTGGTCTTTAGCCCATTCGAGAATACACACAAGAGCACATTGAGAGGAGGTTCCAGGTTCGACACTTGAGAAAAATATACACAATACTATTATGATGAAAAAAATTTCCCGTTACCATACTGATTTATGAAAAACAGACATAACAAACTGATTTATGAAAAACAGATATAACATACTTATGGGTACAAACACAACATACTGATGAAAAAAAGACAAAATATTTATTTAAAAAAAAAAAAACCCTATCACATACATTCCAAACACCTTTAAAACGAAATTAAAGCCAGCGCAAATATGATGTATAGAAGTGTCTGCATTGTCCATTCATAATCAGCTTCACGTTAGCTAACAAGACTTGGAATATTTCGCACGTGAAGCAAAAATTATAGAATAAATACTTATTATGCCGATCACATCAAATGTAAAACAACAAAGAGTAAAAAAAAAGTTTTATTTCCTCTTTAGTACACCCAAAAAAAAAACATGCATACACCAAGTTAAGAATATATATGTATGAAATGTTTAATAGTTTTACTCCAACTTTAATTATTTAGAGAATTAATCTGGCACCCATGCATGCATACATAACAGCCGACAGGCGTTGGGACAACAGGGAAAGAAATCAAAGAACAATCTTCTCAGCACAGATGTGACGNTCGGTGACTCATCGTAACGTTACCGAGCGTTACACTTTTTCATAAGTGACTCCCAGCCGCAACCTAATTTAAGACGTTGTCACGTCAAAATTTTATATTGACGTTAAATGAAACTTTTAGCAGGATTTTTATGCCAAAATATCTTTCTCGGCGATCCAGGAGTCGTCACGTTTGGAGTGTCCCGGCTACCGCACGTACATGCGACCATTACGTCATTTCAGCACTCTCCACCAAATACACGTCTGAAAACTATGTAGGCCAGATCTCTTCGATGTAAAATCCATCAATGATGGGTTGGCTGCATAGGTCCTCGAGGTAATACATGTGTGGGTACAAGTGTCGTATATGCACCACCTTATACAACTTTGCAGACCAGTTCTGATGGAAGTCTTTGAAGATAAATCCTGTTTTTTTTTATCTGCAACAAGTTACCTATCTTGGCTTTAGGCTTGCGTGGGCCCCTCCTCTTCGGAATAGTATATACTGTCCGAACCAGGGAGTCATTTTTCGCGTCTTCGGGCTTCATGCGATTTGTAGAATGAACGGGAGAATTGTCCTCGCGAACGAGTTTTGGGAGTATTTCCAACCACTTGTAGTTTCCATTCGCCGTGAAATGTCTCCACAGTTTAGCTTTGAGCGTCCTGTGAAAACGCTCGACAATGCTGGCCTTGAGCCCAGAGTATGTAGAATAATGATTTATCCCATACTTTTTCACCAGTGCACGAAAAGTTGCATTGAAATATTCTTAAACTTCGTCGGTGTGGAGATTTTTCGGTATGCGTCCTTTGCGCAACATATCCTCCACTGCTTTCGTGACGTCGCGGGCATTCTTCGACTTCAGCGGCCTGGCCCACGAATATTGTAAGCGCCGTGAAGCGGGCTTCGAACGATCGAAAACAGGTAGAGGAAACCCACCACCATTACAGAAAATTGCAAGCTATCGCCATGGGGGAAAAAACGGCCAAGGACTCTACATATGTCTTCTGTATCGAGTAAGAGGAGAATAAATTGCTGGGGGGAAAAACAGGAAAAAATCGACGAAGGAAATTATAGTGAATCTGCCTAGACGCCCACTGATGAACGTTGATTTGTAACTGTTTGCGCGCATATTGAAAATACCTAATTTTCGTGGAGTGTTTATGAGAGATGCTTTGCCCTGTAAACCCAAGAGACACGAATGTGCCATAATTAATCTGGGCACGACAGCCAGAACCAGTATGCTTTGGGTGGCCTATGTTAAAGAGGGTAGAAACAAAGACTGTTGTGATATTTTTGGAAATTTTCATCCTCCATCCGAATGATTTAAAAAAAAAAATTTTATAAAAATAATTACATTTAAAAATTTAATATGTCAATTTACATGACCTCGTCACCATTCGGTACAGGTCTATAGCACTCTTATCGACAGTAAATTAGCTCTGTGGTTGAAACATGAGTTATAATCATATTCAAGTGTCTAATACTGGAAAAAATGTATGTGTTGAAGGTGTAATTTCGTAGCAACTGGGCATATACCATTGATTTATTGGTACGGTTGGAGGGCTAATTTTTTTACATAAGACCAATGGGATGGAGAAGGATGTTGGTTAGGGTTGTGTGGTGTAGGGTGGGGTAACATATTTTCCTCAATTTTTAGAATTCTTTTTCCATTTTCTCGCTATTTTTATTATTGGGTAGCTGTGGATTGTTGGTTAGGGCGTTGAGGTGAGTGTGAGGTTAATGTTATATGTTCCTCGATTTTTTCTATAAATTTTATAATTCTTCCCACATATGGAAAATTAAATCTTTATATTCGTAAATAAATATACACACTGGCGATCGGCACTCTAACAGGGGTCGTGGTAGTAGAGCGAGTGGTGGTTTCTATGGAAACGGGCTCTTTTTCTAGGAAAGTCAATAAAAATCCAAGGTGGCGGGCCGACATATTTAGGAAATTTTTATCAAACTCAAATAATTTTTTTTTTATATATAATTTTCGGGGTTACGGGTCACTGGAATGGCCGGCCGTGGGTTGGGAGCGTCGAGGGGAGAGATGAACAAGGCCGCCGGCCGCTCCCACCGTTACCCGCGCTTATTTGAATTTGTTCACGTTGATATTCGGAAGTACTGGGTAGAACACAGGTCTCCCAAGTGATGCACACTTCCACACCACCCAGTCAGCCCTACAGGGCAGTTTGCACAAGTGTTAGAGAATTGACACGCTGGTAAACTTCATCGGGCGATGTCGCCTTACACCGGAGCTTTGACCCCCTATGAGATAGGCTCGCGGGTTCGCTCCGCTCCAGCCGGGTCTGCGTCCTAGGTCACCTAGAGGAGCAAGCTCCCCCAGAGGGCCCCTGGACCCCCAGAAGCAACCCATCCCAAGGTCGGCGGTATTTTAATCCTATCGATGAGGCACGCCCACTGGCAATCCGAGGATGCACCTGGTGACTCCTTACACCCCGATTGGGGGTGTAAGGACGCTGATGCTGTACCGTCCATTGGGGACGGTACAGCATCAGCGTCGAACCAGCAGCGTACAACAAGGATAGGCACACTGCGCTATTATTAATTCGACAGTTTCATGTAATGCCTAGGACAACCCTGGATAGGCCAGGCGGCCGTGAGGCCCTACGCTCGGGATCAGTCCCACCCAGGGCCCGTTCATCCTCCGCCGAAGTACTACACCGTATCCAGAAGGGGGCAGTGAATTTCACATCTACCTCCAACTGGCAATGCCTCTCCCATTTGAACCCAGTGCACCTGCTGGATTCGCAAGTGCACCAGATAGGTAATTTTGCAGATAGGGCCGCCACCCTGGCCATGCATAGACCAGCACCGAAGAACGACCCCGTCTCTCAGTCCAAACAAACCATGTTTGGACCAGTGGCCCTGAACCCTATTCCTAGGGCCAACACCACTACCCATCATAAGAAGTCTGAGAGACTTCTTCTGTGACGGCACTGCTGGTCTTACTCGAGTCCCAACTGTCCCTTCTAACGAATATTTAAACCACAGCCAGCACGAAACCAAACCCTTCTGGCCCCTGAGAAAACCCGGAACCACTCAGGTGTGGCCAGCTCGTGCTACTCGTTCCTTTTACTGCCGGGTGTCGAGGCTGAAGCCAAGTCCATTACCATACCAGAGCTCCTTCACTGGTGGAACTCCAATTTTGGGCCCCAGCGACTTTTAAGGAGTCGACCAGCCCGCCACCAAGCTAGGCTGTTGTGATTGTCCACAAACTACGCTTCGCAAGGGAGGCGGATACCCCTTTCAACTAGGACCGGGGGCCCTCCTGGGGCATGCCCAGGTTTACTGACCCGAAGGCCACCCGCTCGTAGCACGCGGAGGTGTGGGTGCCCTTGACCAGTAGAGGCTATATATTCGCATACTTGGCCCATTCCCGTAACTGAGTGAACCGGTCTCGGATACTAGGACCGACAATGGTCCCGACACCTCAACAGACCAGTATAGCCCACTCCGGTGTTCAGGGGACTCCGGTGGTGGACCTCAGTGAGTGTTTTACCACAACACTGGACTCAACTACTCAGAGCTACTCAGCTACTCCGGCCGCGCCTACCTGGATCCTATCCCGGAACCACTTTGTCCTCGAAGGAACATTAGCCTACCACTACCATGGATTCTGGGATAAGCACTCGTATTGCCGCATTCTATTTTGTAGCTTCTGCTGCATCAGCCTCTTTAGTATGTTGTAATATTGCCCTTCGCCGAGGGGGAAGGGGTTAGTATAATATGTGCAATGAGCAGGGCCACCACACATTTGCTGACAATGGTAACTAGCAGCAAGAAACGCAGCCAATATCTGGACGTAAAAGTCGGTATAGACTGACCACTAGTAGAGAAACTTTTGTCTACTCCAGTTTCTGTTCATCAAAATGGTAGAGTCGGGCAAACTATGATCACTAGAGAGGATGGTTTCACGCGGGAAAAGTTGACTCCCTGTGTTTAAATTTTTTTTTGCGCATGTCAGCAAAATTTTTTTCATTATCGGTTGTCCTGTTTGTATGAAACTACTTTCCCCTTTCATTCGGTCATTGCGAATTCTGGGACTCTAAAGACTGAACCTTTAGAATTATCTACAAAATGCCAAGCCAAGTCCACACTACATCATCCAGTTATAAATTACCAGGACGCTACAGTGCCTTGGAAAATATGCTGTCTGAAAAATGTTTCTCGATTTCCCAGTGTCTAATGGTTACATTTCTGCACAATTTTACGTGTGCACATCTGCACAGGATACACTCTGGTCCATACGTTGTGCAAAACTGCGTAAACAGGCATTGAGTCTGATTGGCTATCGCTAGATCAGGGATCAGGCTAAACTTGACGGTAATATATATACTCGAGCCGGCTTGTTTCTCTTCTCCAGTAGCTGCTACATAAATGTGAAGCCACGCCCTTTCTGACTGAAATGCACGTGATTGGGGCACACAATTTTGAAGTGTTCATTTATTGGCGCAGAGTTACACAGGCCGTGTCACATAAATAGAACCCCGAGTATTTCGCAGATTGTTGTGGCAGCGGGCTAGACTTGACAGTCCTCTATACACTCGAGAAACTATCGTTTGCTTATTGGCTGCTGCGATCAAGGTGATGTCTTCACACAGGACTGTTCAACGCTAACTCACTTTACTGCTTCCTGCTTACTTCTGGCTCACAGTCAAACGGCGTGTCCAATCAACTGCCATCTAATCGCAATGTAAGGGGGAAATACTCAAGTGTTTGAAGTCTACCTCGCCACGAAATACTCGGGGCTCTACACGTAAAGTATGGTTCAACGACACGCGTATTGCAAAGGTATAACATTGTTTAAAGTTTAGCATGTACCCTAATAATAACGCGAATTTTGCAGGTCTCTAAATATTGCATGTTATTTGATATTCCGTACCTAATTGGTCGTTCTACCTACCTACAAGTTGGTATCCGGGATTTGATTGGTTAAAAAACGTCTCGCCATATTTCTGGTCAGTGATGCCCCTTGGTGACGTGTATTGCCGAAGTTTCAATTCACGTCAACATTTCACCTTTGTATTCTTACATATTTTGTGTACTTGATGTCTAGTATGAAAAAATGAATCACACATGAAATTGTTGACGGTTGGTAGCCCCAAGCTTGTTTCAGTGCTAAATGTTTTGCTTGTGAGTTTTTGGATGATGATGGCGAGAACAGTTTATTTAATGTATTNTTAATTTATTCTTTTTTTTTTTTTTTTTTCAGAATGGATAACTGTCATCGCTGCCTCGTTATCTACGAAAAACATCCTAACGTCTTGCAGTATAAAGAAAGTGAGTACACATTTGTTGTTAGTATTTTTAGTGTTTATGTATTTTAATTACTGTAGCATAACTATTTTCACTGGATGAATGTTAGCGCGTAGAGAGTAGTAATGTTACTTTATTTCTGTAACGCCGCTTTTGGATAGAATAACTTGCGTTCTGCTTATTACCACAATACTGCATGTGCTCTTAATTGTAAACTGAGCATTTTTGTAAGTCCTGTTTAAGATATACTTGTCGGTATTTTGCCGCCATGTGTAAAATTAACTCTGCCAGCTTTAAAGGCCTTTCGATTAGCAATATTCAGAATTTTTTGAGGTACATTTCTGTATCGTTTGTTCGTTCATTATGCAAAACGTTTTCGTTGGCTAGGTTTATATTGGTCACTGAATTATTGTCTGTATGTACTGTATAATAAACACACGGCTATTGAAGCAGTCCGCTCAAAACCACAAAACTCTGCATACAAATCACCAAATGAACGACAAAGTAAGTGTTCCGGAAATTCGAAATTCGTGCGAATTGCCGTGGTATTTTTTACAGTAAACGTTCTTAGTAAACAAGCAAACGTAATAGCTATTACACGTTTTCCCCGGGACAAAATACGTTCTTTGTTTTGAGTCGAATATATTTCCCCTTATTTCGGCATAACGAGGGAAAAAATACGATTCCCCGTAAAAGGTTTCCACCAAAGCAAAACATCTGACTATATAAATTATAAAAAAAACTTTTACATTAACTTAGTTCCGAATGTTAAACTTCGAATCTGATTTGGGAAATTTTTCCTCACAGTAATTTATGGTTAAAAA
Source organism: Clitarchus hookeri (assembly GCA_002778355.1). Taxonomy (NCBI): domain Eukaryota; kingdom Metazoa; phylum Arthropoda; class Insecta; order Phasmatodea; family Phasmatidae; genus Clitarchus; species Clitarchus hookeri. Next base: position 215,069 of record NQII01003357.1, on the reverse strand, counting down.
GCTTTTTTTTTTTTTGTGCGATTCGTCGCCATAAAGTAATTACGGAGCTGTTCTTTAGTCCAGTCCGATTCAAAGGAATATCAGAAATTCTGAAATTCGTTCGAGGTCAACATAAACTTTATACACGTGTACTTTAGTTATTTTTGTCGGCGGATCGCAGTTTGTTAGTCACGCCGAGATGGTTTAGGAGTCGACAAAAAAACAGCTTGAAAACCAGAGCAAAATCCCATCATTACAGATAGGCTTTAAAGGCGTTGGCCACAAAAATGGATTATTTTTAGGGACAACCCTGTTTCCGTGAAAATATTTAATTACTAGTTGTCTTTAAAAACTGTTCAGATAATGCCCCCATTAGTGGTTGGATAATTGCAATTGCTTGGCGTCGTAAGTGAATGAGTTAGTGAAGAGATTTGGGCGGCTATTAACATCGAGGTATTGAGAGCCGATGAGGGTGAACCGATGGAGAGTATGGAGCAGCGCCTGAATGCATGGGCGGGGGAAAAGGGATATCCCCGAGAAAAGCTGCCGACTAGTGGCATCGTCCGGCACGATTCTCGCATACGAAAATCGGGGGGCGAGCCCACTGGGAATCGAACCCGGTTATCCATGGTGGGTGGCGAGTATTCTAACCACTACACTACCGTGGCCTCTTTTGGCGTCTTATGTAACAAATACAGTACAGACAGGTATACAACAAACATTTGTATTGGTATTACTATGTATGTTAACAGTATTAAAATTGTACCTTCAACCCATCAGATGGCTGTCCGTATTTTAACAGTCTAATTTGTTCCTTCAGCCAATATTTTTCACGGTGTGAGCCAGTAATGAGCAGGTAGAAAAACGATGTAATCGTATTATTTACTGCTCAGAAAAAAAAGTATCTTACTAGCTGTAATAATTACGCAAAGCGGCGTAAGTACAACACTGGTTTACCCTTTAGTTATTTTCCTAAGCATTTATTAAATGTGAGTGAATATAAATTTCTCACTGTTCTCTTTGTGACTTTTACAAGTTATTATACAAACTCTCTGGGAAATTTTCGTACTTTTTCTTCTTATTTTTTGGAATGATACTACTTTTTGTGTCTTCAAGTGGAAAATAAAGTAGCCATTTTTTTCAATCGGACATCGTTTAGGGCGATCAAGTACTTAATGTTTTTTTTTTTTTTTTTTTTTATGTTTGCAAAATATTTTACGGCTCTGCGACATAAAATCCAGGGTAATTTAATATTACAAATACCAAATCAGTAAACAAAATTTTCAAAAAAAAAAAAAGTTTTAGCATTATTGCAGGCATATCTTTCGTCAAACAAATGCAGGTTTTTTTTTTAGTTCAGAGTTATTTTATTTGAAGTCATTCTTTTACAATATAGGAATGCCATAAAAAAGGCTATTCGAAATCCAACAGTTCGTTCGCCAGCGAGTAAGGTATAATATTAACTTAGAATTTAGAATTCAATCTGACGTGAACAATTATTTTTACATGTAGGCAAAAATTTTAACTGCTTACTATAATTATAGAATTTATTTAGTAAAATGTATACATTTTAATTCTTTAATTAACTTATAAAGTTAATTTTTTTTTTTGTTTTGTTTGGCACATCACACAAATTTGCAAAATAAACCAAAATTATTGAATTTAACTTTGGCAATTTTTCCTTTATAAGGTTGCCTTGTTACGCTAATTCATAGATGCTCCTGCCATCTTTTCCACTAGCGAATTTTGGCGTCAATGCCTTATCAATTTATTATTTTAGCACACAAATTAATTTATAGTTGTAGTTGTTGCAACGGAGCTTTTCTTATGAGAGGGGTGTAATTGTATAACTGTAAAGGTATTTTATTATTGAGATTGTTGTTAGTCGTTATTCCAAAAACATATAGCTATTTCCATAACTGAGGGACTTCAAGAATTTCTGTCCTTTGGAGTACAGTTCATTATTATAATAGTGATTCGTGTGTGCAGCATGAAATAGCTTTAGCACTCTCAGGCTTGATTTAACTTACGGTTTCAAGTGCTGCAACTGATACATTTTATGACGCAAACTCACCTGAAGGAAGTATATCTACAGATTTTTCTTGAAAACCAAACTGTAATCTCCGCGTTGCCGAAATGTATTCAAACATGGCAGTATTACCTGAAGCGATGAATTATTAATATTTTAACGAAACTTCAGGGTTTGTGCTTTTTTTTAATCCCGCAGAGAATACCTCCTCCTGTCGACATATGTTCCCCTACCACCGCCTTCCTTGCAAATATCGGTCGTAGGTTGTTAGCTTTCGTAGATCGCGTTTTAATATTTTATTCACATCCTGTCACTTCCCCCCCCCCTGTTTTTTTCTTCCTCCATACACCAACCCCTCCGACAGTTTCTCGTGCGTATAAAGTGGAAGTTTTTTTGGTGCGTGCTTTTCTAAGGAGAATTTCGTTCGTGTAACACGGATGTGTCACACGGGTACGGAGTTTAGGAGCAACTATTTTTCTAAATGCAGTGTTACAGCAAACGTGGAGCATATATCCGGAACTTATGGCGGAAACATTTTACACTCGTTTTCGCGTTCACACTGACAGAACAGTGCTGTCTCCATAGATCTCACCAGACCGTTTTTGAGGCTGTAAAAAGTTTGAAAAAAAAAAAATGTTTGTAGTGAATTAAATGGTTTTATTTTAATCTATATCAATGCTCGATCAGAAGTTTAGGCACAATTAAATGTTAATACGATTTAAACACAGTTATAATGTAACAAATTATATAGTGAGTGAAGAGTGAAAAGATTTTGGCGGCTCTTAACAGGGAGATCTTGAGAGACGATGAGGGTGAAGTGAGGTGAGTATGGAGCAGCGCCGGAATGTATAGGCGGGGGAAACTGGAGATCCCCGAGAAAACCCGCTGACTAGCGGCATTGTCCGGCACAATTCCCATTTGAGAAAATCCGGACTGACCCGGCCAAGGAGCAATATAAACCATTCTACACCTCTTGCGTAAAAATTCGCTTTTGTGTCATAATTTCAGTTTCAGAGCAATTAATTACATTTTCTGACTATACAAGATTTACATTTTACGGGTTGTTTAATTTGTTATGCTTTATTGCACTGCGCGTTATTGGTAATTATAAAGAAGCCGAAATGTACTGATATTTTAAAGCTTACATTTTGCTATTTGTTAAAAATTTTGCATTGATAGTTCGGATTTCATGTATTTAGTGCAGAGTAATGCAAACAGCCAAACTTTTATAATGGCATTAATTTTTAAATCTTACTTCGCAAAAACCTATATCAGCAGGAAATTAGAGATTCCTATACAGCGGACGACGGTACGCCTAAACACATTACTCCAAATGTATTTGTTTTCGGCATGCTACATACTAAGAAAAACTATCTTCTGTGTTGTACAGTTAGAAGCCAGCACCAATAAAATAATTTGACTTTGTTACTTATCATAAGGGACACCTACTTTTCGCTACAATATTTTTTCTCTAGTTGTATTTCAAAATATTTTAGCGTGGTGCCGCTTTCGTGATTTGATTATTTGATCTGCTATGCATCCTCTTAATAGTATGCCGGCGATTTGCATACATTTGATATCGAAGTAACCTAAATCTTATTGTCCCAGTTGCTACGCCCTGTAGCACTAACCAGGGCGAAACAAAGGAACAAAATTAAATGTTGAATATTAAATCTCCTAATATCATCAATTTCATTTCAGCAGAGTATAAATATTTTTTGAATGAATTATTGAACGTGAAAAAACGTAAAGTCACCCCTGACCAATTTCTGGGTACAATTTTTTTATAGAAACTTTATGCTTTGGCTTGTACCAATAATTTTTAAAATATACGTACAGCCATTTACATGCCATTATAAAAACAAACTCTTTCCAAAGAAAAATTCTGCACACATTAGTCTCAACCTAAGGGACTCCCAAATGTTCCCTTTTACTAGAATGACGAGAAGGGTCTAATAATAAGTTTTACTTATCTCAGCATGAAGTCCAGGAGCTGCTTCTCCCTGAGCCTGCAACTTACCCTGCCATATATAGCACCAAATTCACAGCTCCCATCCTCAATCAAGGGCTTCAAACATTACATTTTTAACTTCACCAATCAGAGGGATGAATTATAAATAAATAAAAAAGTATAATTTTTGCGGTGCTTCCGTATGAGAGTGCTCTGGTACGTCACACCGACACTAGCGCTGCTCCGCGGCGAGCTTGGAGAATCATCGCCGCGCCGTCAGTTTTGCTCGGTGCGTGACGTGACAACCATCCGCGGCGTCTTGACCGTCAGCGCTGCCCCAACTTGACCGACCACCGTGGCTACCTTGCCCAAGGCAGCGCAGGGAAACTACGCGGTGTTTATGTAATTGCGTATCATTTCGCAATACTTGGCGAATATACGGCCGAGGATAGTAAGCGTTTTAGACGTAATGCGAGGCGTGCTGGACGTAGCGGGCAGGCGGTAATTTGACGAAAATGAGACGTCGCGTCTCACAGTCAAGTGCCAGAAGTTTTTTTGCACAAAGACACTCGGCTCGGTCAATAACCAAAGGAAAAATTGTTTGTGCTCTTAGGATATGAAAGTATAACTTGCTTAGAAGTCTTTTTGCTAAAATTTAGTGTCCCTACTTATGCAGTTTTCCGCTGCTGGTACGCACAAAATTTGCAGCTTGTTGATGTTGATGTAATAAACCCGCAGAAACACTTTTCACTGGCTCCTTTCTGTGAATTTCCAATAGCAGTCATATTGGGCATACCCATCAGACCGAAATTACTTTCAGTTGCAACACCAAAAAAATTAATGTGTTTAAGGCAACTTGGGAGATGTTACAGCCGGAATGAGTCAGAAGTTGCATATATAGACCTGCGTGGTAATAAAAATAGGTAGTTTAAAATTGAGGTTAAAGTCCTTTCAAACTGTTTTTGCAGTTCACACACGGCCCTACGGATTATTTAAATTATCACGGAAAATTGCGGTCACTGCAAAGAAACTCCGTTCGTAATGAAGGAAAACAGAAATTAATTTTTTATTCATAAAATACGTTAATCTCCGTATTTCATGTAGCTTTGGGTACCGGGATGAACGAGGTTTTGGGTATAGGCCTATACGTAGAGTTCTTCGCCGCTATCGCCCGAAAATGGCTGTTTCTGCGGCAATTTAAATATTCACGCCACTTAAACCTGTCCTCTTTTTATTTCCCCAAATATTATTTAGCACAAACCACCTGTAACTGAGCGCAACACTTCAAACGCATTAGTAGTACAAGAAACTGAAAATATGTTTTCCTCACTATAGTGTAAACAGAAATTTGGGCACGTCTCATATGTAAGCACGGTAGGTGAATGGATGAGTTCTTTGGGGTGTCACAATTTTCTTTTGTGTTTAAATTATTTTCTGAAACAAACAGTCAAAATTTTAGAAATTATTTTCAGACAGAATTAGCCACCGAGTACGGAAATAATATTTCTTTTCGAAATGGCGCCGTGGAAAACACAGCTAAAAATAACAATATTTAGGAAATATACGGTTCCTGTAAAATCGCTGACAGATGAATGAAATTCGTTGCAAAATTTTTATGATAAAATTGTTTTTCCTTAATTTATACAGAAAAATCTTTAAAAAGAATTTTTTGCTAAATTTTTTAAATTAATTTTTTATTTTTTTGTCAACATTGAGCAGGAACAGTGCTTGGACCTAGGAATTGCACTAAGCAGTTAACGGGATTTCATTGAGTTTTTCTGTAGCGATGTAATTGCCTCTGCTGTGGATTGTACAAGAATACAGATTTGCAAAAATGTTATTTGTGAATTCGCAATTGTCTGCATTATTCCAAAATAAATGTGTTCCAAAAAAATTGGCCTAGAACAGAGTTTCCCCAAATGCTCGCGATACGATCAGTAGTTTTCCCGTTGCTAAATGTAGTTCCCAATCGCAAAAGGTAGAAGCAGTGGAAACAAAATTTTCTTATGGTATGCTTGTAGCGGAGAATTTAAGGTTTAGAGGTGGAGGAGTCATATATAAATGCAGAAACGCTTGCAAATTTTCCCCTCGTGCATGTCTAGGAACCATCAGCTCTGGGAACCAACGGGCGTGCAGAACGAACAAATGACTTTCTATAAACAGCGAGACATCAGAAAACGATCTAGGACTTGGGAATAACTATACGGATGAAGGCAAGATTCCAGAGTGCACTCAACCTTCGTATTGGAATTCTTATTCGAGCAACGGAAAATTGCACCACTTTGATTCACATTTGCAAACGGTTGAACTATGCAAATGTGTTGTGCAATTTGTATTTGATATATTTTAGATTTATTTCATGAAAGATAAAAAAATCCCCGCGTTTTTGCGTCTAACACAAGTTTGATTCATCAGTACCCAAATGTCATTCAAGAAAATATGAATTCTGATCCCGCATTTCAGGAAGGGTTGAAATGGATGAGACCAGGGAATCTAAGCTAAGTTTCTCGGTAAGGCTTCCGCGTACCTGGAGGTTTTTTCCGCGTTTGAGGCGGAGAAGCGTGGATGCGATAAGGACGACATTGCCACCCGCACCAAGTGCGCCATCGCCGCTAAGCGCAATGCCCTGAACTGGCGTACAGTGTTCTAGTCGCACTGTATTTACCTATGGAACTTTCATCGGTGACCCTATTATTTTATGAATGGAAAGTCTAGGAAGGTTCAGTGCAGAGCCCTTGAGTAGTTTTATATGTATGCGATACGTATATTTTGAGATACAGCGCATTGAAAAGGCCGTTTTGGAGAACTCTGAAATTGTGTTTTTACCGTGCGTGGCATTTTGAAAGTGCTCAACAGCCTTCGTATGAAGTTTGTGTTCTTTTCCGTAGATCGGCACGTTGGGTGCACATGTAATAATTTCGTGCGGAAACATGTATTTCAAATACTCTGCAACGCAGTTCAAGCGCCAGGTTAGGCGGAAGTCTTATGTTTCTGTACTGACCCAAGGAGACAGAGTTCCTGTAGTCCATTCATGCTTACTTAGAACTTTTCTGAAGCCCTGCTTAAGTTCTACTTGCAGGCTATTCTTCCGCCTCATGCGAACAAAGGTCAACAAAGTCTATAAAATTGCACCAAAGGGACAAAGCACCGCATTCGTACGCACTGACTTTAATATCATCTTGCGTAAGAACTACTTCTTACTAGGCATTATCAACTCGCATATATTCTCTGTGGTGTTACTGATATTAATTCTAACGAAAATGTTATATTTTTGTAGATAAAATATAAGACTAAATTCACTTAAACTAAAAATCTGATACGTTTATGTTAACGGACATGTTAAGGAAACAACCGAACCCCTCAAACATAGAGTGATTTTACAAAGGTTTGTTTTAAAAAGTGTGAAGATACCAGAAATACACTATACCAACTGGAAGCAATGAATGTTACCAACAAGTAATTAATACTGTATTCTATGGCCTGAGACCTGACTCACCAAGCAGTGCTCGGGTTTTACGATCGCCCCGCTACAGTTCTTCTTCCCCGTCTCCCTCTACCCCCCGTGTATTCAGGCAAGTAACATGACAAATGCCACACACACACGATGTGTCTGCAATAGCGTACGATGAATTTTAAGTTATTCATAGAAAGTGAACTTTTTAAGTGGTTAGTTATTGCATAATTATGCATCTACGTAATACATGATTGGCCGTCATGCATATATGAAGCTAGCATCCCATTTCAATTGACAAATGAAGACTTTGATATTCAAAACAGAACGTATGTGATTGGTCTGTAAAGAACTTAGGCGAGTCAAAAACGTCACCATCCGACAATAAAACTATAAATTAGCTATAGTGTTATCGAATATATAATGGCTCAAGATATTTTCGCGATTTTCCTGTGTCTCTATTTATAGATTGTCTTGTTTATGACAACCCCTGTCTGTTCCGTTTGCAAACACGTAACGACGAATATTTAACGCGAAATGTCCCGGTATGTGCCAACATGTTTCTTTCAGCCCTGGGTAGTGGATGATGTGAGATGAAGTGTAGATAGAGAAACGAAGTTGTGCAGTGGTGGGGGTACGGGAGCACCCAGAGTAAACCCACAGGCCATGGTAACGTCCGCTTCGTGCAAAACATTGTATACGTATCTCTACTTATATGCAATTTTTGTATTCTTCATAATTATCTGTACTTAAATGCAAATTATGTATTCTTCCACCATATGTAAAAATTGACATTGCAACGAGCCTTGTCACTTAATCCGTACATTGGTCAAGTAGAAGTTAAATTATTATGAGAAAAGTAAATATTTTACAAATCTGCTAATTCTTACACTTATGCGCATTAAAAAACAAAGAAAGAAATCGGTATGTACAAATTTGTATCTAGCTTTTTTAATCCAATGTTAAAACATGGAAATAGTTTCGTTCCGTCGTTACCAACTTTGCTGGTTACATGTCAGTCAATGTGCCCGATAATATACATGCTGATAGGGGCAGTGACATATTTGAAAGGTTGATATCTAAAATCCTTAATTAATCGTGAACAGTCTGTAATTTAAAAAAAACAGTATGAATCACTACTTTATAAATTAATACCGTTAAAATCCACTAAAATCATTAACATTTGTTTTTAGACAGTTGATATTCAAACGAATTTATCTATTAGGATCATAATTGTTTGAGGAAAAAGCGGAAATATGTTTAACAAGGTACGCATCTGCCAATGAGCAAATCATGTAAGAGTAGAGAGGGTTTTGGAACCTACCTTGGCGCAGTCTTATAGCGGGAAATGGTGGGGTCTCTGACTAAGGAAAACCAAAGTCAGGTTCGCCGGAACGGGATCCGAACCCGGCTCCTCTCGGTTAGAAATCAAGTCATGTTTTCTTACACACCAGTGATGTGTTCAATTACTCGTCCAGTTAAAGTGCGCAGCGCTTTTAGGTTACAGTAGTTTCTATAACAAATTTGAGCGACAGCAGTGGAGAATGAACCGAAGAAGATTTCACATCATTGGTTGTGATAATGAGCATGTGCTCTGTACAGCATGCATCAAACATGTTCTCATTGGCATCACCTGAAACCATAAAGTAATGTGGGTCTGAAAGTGTTAATGTGACTCCGTAGTTGTCATATAAGGGTCTCATTGTAAGCAGTTGTGTCTATATTTTAATCTAAAAGAAAAAACTACGGAAAATTCCGATGTAAATCGTTTTTCAGGACAGATATGAAAGTTGATATTTCGTTGCACATTTATAAATTTGGTTATCGAAACAAATGTGGTCTTTGAAAATTGTCAAAGTCAGAAAAAATAGCTGCAAGTAGTCCTCTGATTATGATATTTATTCTTCTGTAAAACAGTGTTTCAAACTACAGCGACGATGCTATATCTTTTCTGAGCAGACTGCTGTATCAAAAACCTCATAGTCACCGCTTAAAATTCTGAGGAAACAGAACAAACGCGAAGTTTGTTTATGCTATTTTCAATCGCCGCCTCAATGCTTCCTTGCGGCCAGATGTGTCCTCGAGGCGTTCAACATGATTTACTATGGATTCTTCTTAATGTCTCAGCGCACCGGTGACCACTGTGGCAGGATCGGGAATCGAACACGGGTCCTTCCGATTGCGAGTCCAGCATACTGTCACTGCGCCTTCTTTCTCGATTCCTTCTATTCCCGGTGGGGTCGCTCCCGCTGGTCGGCGGGTTTTCTCGGCGATCTCGTGTTTGCTCCCCCCTTGCATTCCGGCGCTGCTCCACACTCACCTCGCCCTCATCGGCTCTCAAGACCTCGAGTTAAAGAGCCGACAAAATATCTACACTCTACGCCTTTGTGATGGTCGCTGGGATTGTATGGGTTAATTATCAGATTTTTTTTTCTTCTGAATGTTCTAGTTCTCAGCACTTTCCCATGATCGTTCCAGACGAGGGAAACTGAGCAATTACCCGAAGCGCAATGGAAGAACAGAATTTCCTTGAGCCCGTGTCTCTGGAGAACTGCCGTTCTCTTAGGGAAGACTTAAGGGGGTAGGTCAGCTCGGTAAACGAGAGAGCCCGGCCGTTTTAATTATTGACACGGCCGCTAATTAGCACTCGTTAATAATCCCCCCTCGGCCGAGATACGAAACAATTGAATAATGGAGGGCGCCCGGGAGAGATCGCCCACGATGGTCCTCCCCTTCTTCGAGAAGATGATTATGGTGCATATACAGCGTGTCCCAAAACTCTTGCACACTGTCCACGCCACGTAGAGCGCTGGATGAAAATCTTAGCGACCATTAAAAACCTACAAACAATTTCCGCCCTATAACCTGCAAGCACTGCTAAAAGATCAATTTTTCTGGCAATTCTGCTACCTTCCACCAAACGCGCGGTCACTGTATACTTACATCCCTGCCAACTTTGCTGCGAGAAAGCAAGTGTGTCCGTAGTAGTGTAAGTACTTACAGGAAAAACCTGTGTTCAGAGTTTTTCTTTCAAATGTTCTCAATTACCTCAATCACGAACATTTACGTACACAATCTGGTAAAATTGTACAGTGGAGATTGGAGAATGTTTCTTAAATATATTTTTATCTGGCAGTCCTTTTTCATACGTAGCTCAAAAATGTTTAGCGTTAACAGTTTTATTGACTCCTCTATGGTTTTCAAAACATTTTAAAACTGCTTGTATTGTTCATTTATTTCAGATTTCAGTCTGCGATAAGAAACCACGTAAGTTATGAACTGCAGGATGTGAAGTAATCGAAGACATTCCGCCACACAGTGTTGATAGGATCATGCACACTTCGTGGAACAAAATTTCAAAACTAAAATTTTCTTCTCCATTTTCACCCACAACTCGTGTATTGCAGCCGTTGCGGTAGTTGTGGAGCATTCTGTATATAATCGACGGAGAGTAGCGTAGGCACAAGGGGTTGTTATCTCCCTAAGTTGGTACCCCTGCGAAAAGGGATCTTCCTTTGGGAGTCGGTTCCTTCCCTTGGACTACAAGGGACTTGGCGCGTCTAACGTACTTACGGGATAATGGCCCTTCTGCACGATTCAAAAACGTGCGTCTATCACGTCACTCCCCCCTTTTCCTTCCATTAGACATTATGGTCGCGATTCCCTTCCTACCTCCGGTGGCCAGGAGCTTAAGCACGTCTTTTAAATGAGGGTAAGAACCCTTCCCCGAGGAATTGGCACCATCTTCGTCTGCGATGGTTGCTTGCACGCCCATCGAATACTGTCATGAATTTTAATCTTTTCACGTACACATTAAACCATTAAGCCCCGCTGAGCATGTTCGGCCTTGAAGTTGACTTGTAGTAATCACAATCGTGAAGTCGTGGGTTCGTTTACGAATGGCTGGACAAGGTTGTCGTCCCTCATAAGTGGATTTACAATGGCTACGACACTTTTAGTCCTGGACGCATTTACTGCCATTTAAGAGGACTCACCACTCCTTGCTGCTGAGTGAGTGAGTAAAGAGATTTGGGCGGCTCTTAACATCGAGGTCTTGAGAGCCGATGAAGGCGAAGCGAGGTCAGTATGAAGCAGCGACGGAATGCGAGGAAAGGGGAAACGGGAGATCCCCGAGAAAACCCTCTGACCAGTGGCATCGCTGCCCGGCACTATTCCCCACTTGCGAAAATCCGGGGGCGACCCCGCCTGGAATCGAACCCGGTTCGCCTAGGTGGGATACGAGTAGTCTAGCCACTGCACCACCGTCCCGCCTTTTTATTCTCTGTGGTTAGGTTAACAGAGATGATGGTTTTTCGCGGGAAAAGTTGACGGTTTGCTAGGATTCAACGTACTGTACACATGTCCCACAGTTTTCTTTTCTTATTGGCTGTCATGCATGTATGAAGCTACTACCCCGTTCCACTGGGCCAATGAGGATATTGATACTTTAAGGCAGAACGTTAATGATTGGTATGCAAACAACTTAGCCGATTCAAACCCCCTTTCATCCAAATATAAAAGAATAAACTAGCTAGAGTGTTATCGAAGATATATTGTCTCAAAAATTTTTGGCTATTTTCCATTATCTGCTGTTATGAAGTACGTTTACGTCTAGGGCCGTACAAGTTCTTGAACCGACGACCCGTGATGGACGTCTCTACCGATGGCGGACGCAGGAAATAGAACATAGTGGAAATAAATCGCCAGTAAATATTGACGTCCGCAGTGATTGGCGTGGCCGGCGGTAAACATTTTTGGCGGTTGTGTTTTGACGATTCCAACCACGACGCCCCGAGCGACCGCAGCCATACATGGCTGCCTGGCTCCTGACGTCAACATACACGTCGCCCGCGGTGGTACACATGAGTAGGCCGTTCACTGGGACAGCGTTGTTTCGCGTGGTTTGCATATCGACAACCCCTAAAACACTTTGGACACTGTGCCCGAGTATGGCTCCGGCCACGCGAATATCGAATTCCTCTTACCTTGAACACTATCCCCATAGGCGTGGGCTTGTTCACGGTGAAGTGAGCATTTTCGGAAGCCCTGCGTAAAACATATATTTGTATGCACATTGCGTATTCTTCCAACACATGTAAAACTAACATTGGCACGTGCCTGATCTTTTTATTAATACTTCGGGAAAGTAAAATTTTGAAATCATTTCAGAACTAAACGTTTTGCAGCTATGCTAATTCTTACACTTGATACGCATTAAAACAAACAGAAAGCAAAATATATCGCTTCAGTATTCACAAAAAAAGTTTTACCTGACACTTTTAATTCAGCGTTAAGGCGTGGAACTACTTTTCCTCCGTCGTTGCCAACTTTACTGGGCGCTTGCCTATATGAGACTTTCAGCGGTGACCCTATCATTTTACTGGGGGAAGTCTGTGTGCGAGGCTAAATACAGGCCCCTCGAGTATTTTTGTATTGTATATGACGCATATATTATGAGGTACAGCGCTTTAAAGGAAATATTTTGTATCTTTGTTGGGGCTTTCCGAAATTGTGTTAGTAATATGCGTGAAGTCTTGATAGCTCTCAACAAGTCTCATCTGGAGCGTGTGCTCTTTTCGTAGATCAGCTCATTGGACACGCGTTAAATAGTTTCTTGGGAGAACGTGTGTTTCAGACATTCTGCGACACAGTTCAAGCGCCAGGTAGGCGGGCCTACGAAACACGTTATTTTACGCTTGCACTAAATACTGTTCAACATGTAGGCATTACCCATAAGTACTATTTTCCCTCATAAAAACATTTCAGGCTCCTTCTTTTTTGCACATTGGCATGCCAAAGTCACAATTATAGTGTTTTTAGACGTAGATAATATAAAAAATATCTCGTTTATCGAAATGAGGTAATGCACATTGAAATAAGAAACCAAGAGTTACTTTTAAAAACTTTTAAAACCACGCTATGAAATTTTTTGCCGATTTTTACAAATAGCTCAATATAAGGAAATGTTTGCATTTTTTTATATTTGTAGCAATTTCCGTTTTTTAATTTTGCGAATCATACCTTAAAATAAAAATGCAAGACCTTCCAGTCACCCTTGTTAAATTTTCCGTGAATGTTTTAGTTTATTTTATTTAAACGTCCGAAAATGGTCAAATTGTGTTTTTGACTTGCCACAATGCAAAAATACGTGATCTAATATTAGTTTGTTTGTGAGGAAAGATTGCTTTCTACAAGTTGAACAGTATTAACTGATAAAATAATGAAATTTTTGGTGAGCAGCACCGTTACGTACTCTGTGATACATTTCTGCAATGCATTCGTGCGTGGTTTCTTCACACTTAGTGAATCGAACTTTTTGAAAAATCGCCTCATGTTTGACGTGTTCGGTTGTTTCCTAGATATGTCATCTATCACAAGCGTTTTATACGTGTGTTAACATGAAAATACCTTTATTTTTTCTTAAATGTGCATTTTACTTATATTTTATCTATAAAAAATATTTAATTTATATTTGATGTGAATTAAAACAGGAAGAAAATAGGTGTTTTGGTAATGTCTAGCAAGAAAAAGTTCTTATGCAAAATGTTATTACACTGAGTGCGCACGAATATTGTACGCTGTGCCTTTGGTGTGATTTATTTAGACTCTGTTAAACTTTGTTTGCATGAGGCGGAGGAATATACTGAAAGTAGAACTTTAGCAAGGCTCCAGAAAAATTGGAAAAAACAGGGAATATACTATATAGTTCATTATCGGTTACTTCCTAATATTCTGAAGCCTGTCTAATGTTCTACTTCCAGGATATTCCTCCGCCTCATGCAACCAAAGCTTAGCCAAGTCTAGAAAATTACACCAGAGGAAAACACACCACATTTGTGTCTACTCAGTTTAATTATAGTTTGCATAAGAAATATTTCTCACTATGTATTACCAACACACCTGTTTTCTCTCTGCCTTTATTCGTATCAGTTACAGATGAAATATCATAATTAATACAAAAAATAAAAGAGTAAGGTACTTTTGTATTAATACACAAGTTTAAAACTCTTGTGATACATGTCACACATGGGGTGATTTTTTCAAATATAGGGTTCAAAAAGTATGAAAAAATCGTGAATAGACTGTAAGAACACGACAGTCGTGTCTTGGCTTGGTTAAGGTTACTTCTATTCTGGTTGAGAAGATAAATGTTAAAAGTTTTGAAACCAAACATTTTCGCCACCAGATAAGCGCATGTGTCGCATATATACAAGATTTTCTCTATTTAATAAGTTAACAGAAAAAAATACAGAATAATTGTAATAATCATAAATCAAATATAAAATAACTTCGTACCCACGTAAAATCTTTCTCTTTTATTATTCACGTAGCTTAAAATTTGAATTTAAAGTGACCTATTTGGAACACTGCGTACCTAGCGGCGGAAATTTTTCCAATGCCAAACTCTCGCTTAAGAAACATTGGTTTTATTCCTAACCTGAACGAATTAACATTAACCATTTCATGCCCGCTGTAGACAATTGCCTACAGTTGCACAGGAAGATTATATTTGACCGGTTCTGTACACTGCGAGATTTAGTGCTCAATGATTTTTTCTGTGGATAACTGATTCCCGAACCATACTGATTGCCGAACACAAAGCCTACGGCATATTGGCCGTGATAACGGAACATGTTCTTTGTCACTTAAGTACAGCACGGATCAAAATGTATTATATTTCCAACACCAGAAAACCACAAATTAATGTGGGAATGAAAGGGTTACCTCGGTAAAGCTCTGATAGCATGAGGCGAAGGACTGTGCCAGAAATAAGTAATCTTGGATAGACGATAGTGACGCGACAAGCGTGTCTCGGCTGGGTCTCGGAGGGCTCGGACACGCGAAACTCGCCTCCATGAACGGTGGCGGAGCAGGCGCGCCGCAGGATCGGGAGGCAAGTGTCTCCGGGTGGCAGGTAATCGGCGGCTCTGGCCCCGGAGCTTCCAGTCGCTTTGATCCGGGCACGTAATATCGTCCGGGGCGATTGTGGCGGTCGTCATGGCGACCCCGCGTGCGTGGGGGAGGGCCGTGGGTCTCATCAGCGGAGCGGGGGGTCGCCCGGCGCTGCGAGTTCATTCAACTTGAAGGATGATGAGCCGGCAGGAGATTTCCCTTCGAAACAAACGTCCTGTGCTGCCGCGCGACTCACACACAACTCACACATTAGAAAGAATGAATAAAAAATGTCTGCTCTTTTACAACAGATATTAAGGTGGCCGCCGATCGGCGTGCAAAGCTCCAGCAGAAAACGTTTATTAATAAACCGTCCAACGTGTCCGAGTGAGGTCTGCTTACGAATAGCATTGAAGAAACTTTGCGCGTTCCTATACGTTTTTCAGTTTCTCCCTTTCTCTCTAAAGCATGTTTTTGTGATTGTGAAAATGGCTCAAACGGGTGTTTTCACGGTCATTTTTAGATATGAACATTCCGGTACAAAAACATGGAAGAAGGAATACGGAAGTGCATCAATCCTCTCTTTTTATTATTACGGCAAGACTGCACGCCGATTCAGTGTTTTGCGCGTATATGCGGTGAGAGAGTTTATGGGCATTCCTCGGTCGCCCCTAGCGCTCCACGCTTTTAGGCCTCAGACGTTCAAAATTCCTTCAACCAGGCGGCCACCTTGAGAAGCCCGCCTGCCTGCGTCGTTTTTCTTCTCTTTTGGTCGAGAAGCGCGGGAGCTATAAAGCTGGACTCACAACCATCCGTCGCATCCGTCAGTCGCCCGTCCGTCCGGCGGTCAACGTGATCTGCTACCAATCGCAGGGCAACTTTTTTTCAATCGGTCATATATTTCTCAAACTTTAACTTTCGACGGACGGACGGATGGGCCACCGCCTTCTGACGACATTCCGTAGACGCGAATACGCACTTTGAAATAAAATGGCAATGCGGTGGACATTTGTTTATTTATCTTTGGTGGTAAATTCAGGAATTTAAAATATAAACAATAATACAGTATCAATTCTTATCACGTAAAAAAATTATTTCCCCAAAATGTTTCTCTCTTGAAAATGCATTCCCAACCAAAAACATACCTCCAACTAAAGGAAGATCACGATGTTAAGTTGTCACACTAAAATTTTGCCGTACAGGATTGACGGACGACGGATTGTTGTGAATCGCTTTCAACTGACGGATGAGAAAAAAACAGACGGACAGGCGACTGACGGGTGCGACGGATGGATGTGAGTCCAGCTTGAGTAGAGATCTGAAAATTTCGCGAATTCATTGACTTCTAGGTTAGTATTCACAGTCTTATGTTCAAACAATCAGTTATCAACGTCTCATTGGTTGCTCACTGTCAGGGTGGATGGAGTTGATCGGGCATGCATTTTGTTCTAAGTTTGTTATTAGCCCAAAGACCTGAAGGAGTTTTAAAATAACGCGTGGACCAATTGTAAAAGTGATGCATACGTACAAGTTTTTGATTTCTAAATTGTCTCGAAATGAATCTGCGAATTTTTCAGTTCTCCAACTATAAGGGTTACACTGGCACGCGCTACAAGAGCGTTATCACCGCTACGCGAAGTTCTCTGAACTTGATTGCAGTGTTCTCGTAGTGCTGTGTTACCTATGGGATTTTCAGCGGTGCTCCTATCATGTTATTGATGAAAAGTCTGCAGCAAAGTTCAATACAAGCTTCTATCGTAGTTTGGCTCATGTCCGGCTGGGTTTTTTTTATAGATACGGCAGTCTATATTCGAAGGCTTCAGAATTATATTTACAGCATACGTGGTAACTTTAAAGTACCATCCCGTCCTCCTTTGGGGTAGGGTGTTTTTTCGTAGGTTAACATACTGGAGGCACGTTCAGTAGTTTCGTCATAAAACCAGGATTTCTAACACTGTTGATCGCAGTTCACGCGCCAAGCAGGTGGAATCCTTGAAACCTTAGCATGGAGATCTACGGTGGCCGTGTGATTGGGATCGCGTAATTTTTTGATAGCCCTGCTTAAGATCTACTTTTTCTGTCATTCTGCGGCCGCTGTGGTGTAGTGGTTAGACTACTCGCCTCCTACCTGGGCGAACCAGTTCGATTCCCGGTGGGGTCGCCCCTGGATTTCTGCATGTGGGAATCGTGCTGGACGATGCCACTGGTCGGCAGGATTTTATCGGGGTTCTCCCGTTTCCCCCGCCCTTGCATTCCGGCGCTGCTTCATGCTCGCCACGTTTGACCCTCATCGGCTCTCAATACCTCGATGTTAAGAGCCGCAGAAATCTCTTCACTCACCCACTCTGCAGTTCTGTGTGCTTCCCCTGTATGAAAGCTCGTCATTGCCATAAGCCTCATCACTTTATTCATACGCCACCCAAGTGAAACCGTGGAATTGTTAGGAATGTAAACTTGTATAATCTGTTCATAGTTAACTGAGGACTTTTAAAACCAACCTATGAAAAATGTCACTGCTCCTACCTGCATATATTTAAATGGGCACAGCGAATGGTATGTGCC
The DNA here is from genome assembly GCA_002778355.1 of Clitarchus hookeri. NCBI lineage: Eukaryota > Metazoa > Arthropoda > Insecta > Phasmatodea > Phasmatidae > Clitarchus > Clitarchus hookeri. The sequence continues at coordinate 197,204 of NQII01003357.1, read as the reverse complement.
CAGTAAACGACTTAAGGAAAGTAGTTCTGTATCTCAACGCTTCGTTAAAATTGTTCGATGGACGTTTGTGACTACTAATTTATTTTACTTTGTGGTTTTTTAATGTTTCGCTTGACCGACGCATTAATAGAGAGATCAGGCCCATGGTAATTTTCGTTTTCCATGAAGGCTTGAAGATTTTGTGCACTGTATACATCAAGGTGGAGACTGTAAAGTCTATATTTTAAATGAATATACAGTATGTGCTAAAGTTACACTTAACGCGGCCGTGTAGTGCGGAACCGTTCTAGCGTAAGGACAGGGTTTTACATGTTAAATTGTTGTCCAATTCCACTTTGCCCACACTGACAGAAGCAGAGTGGTACAGCTTTCTGTCCACATACATACAAAGGATAGCATCCGAAGCATGCAACATACACCTCGTCCTTCTGCCCATTTTTCTCAAATTAGACAGGTGGTTCAAATAGAGCTGGTACTAGGTTACACCAGATTACCTTAATCATTCAGTATTAGCTTTTACACAACCCCTATCTTAATCTTTTGCCTTTATCAGAGTTTTAAAAACTTAATAACCGTCAGGAGGCAGTGTAACAACAACTAAAATGCTGCTAGGAAAAACGTGTGGTCTGTGAAGGATAACCCCGAGGAAACTTTTCTAAAAAAAATATTTTATATTGTAAACCCAATGCAAAAATACACAAGAATTCACAAGCGACCACATACAAATATAACTTTAAATCTTTAATTATTTTTTTTAACACATCGTGATCTTTGCAAAATCCAAAATAATTACAAAAAAAATACAAAATGAACCCCAAGTGAAAATCCTTATTGTAAAACTTTNTTTCAGGAGTCGGTCTCTGGATCTTTGCTCTCTTAATTTCAAAAAGTGTCTATTCATACACAAAAAATCGCTGGCCACTAAGGCCCCCGAAGTAAAATATTCCATGCGTGGTGGTAGGTCAGTTCAAACGACGTTCATTCGCTGCTCGAGTCTGTCGCTTTTTATTAAGCATTTGCTCATTCCTGTACTACAGAAGAGTCTTTTATCTGTGGCTCGCATGTCGTGATATTATTGTATTATTTAGTGCCGTAGAATTTTTTCTGCCATTGTTAGTAAACTTTCATGAAAATAAGTAACATTATGAATTAAAATTTTAAAAAAAGCTCAACTTCAAACGACGTTACACCGCACCACGTATATGAACGTCATGGGGCTGCTGAGGGGTTAAGGGAGGGGCGGGAGTCTTAGACTGAAGGTGAGGTAGGCCTATCTCGTCTACGTGTCCAAACACTGAACTGCTTATCTGCCAATACGAGTAGCAAAAACGCCGTGGATTGGATTTGAGTTCAGAACGCTCTGTTTGGTAAACGAGTGCTTTGAGATGATTGAATACCTCTTCTAACCGCTCTCTAACGCAATTCGATTAAATTCAAATTGGTGAAACTATTTAATTCGTATAGAAGTGCTTATCTTTTGAAAATTAAGATATAAACAAACTCGTTTGTCACTGTTGACCACGTGACTTCGACAGTTGTGTTCCTGTGGGGTAGGTCAGTGTTAGGAAGACGAATAAGCGGTCTACACCTCATCTTAAGTGTGTGGTGTGAACGTGCCGCCACACTACGCGCACGGCACGTATAGTCTATTCGCGGTTTCTCCACTCTTTTTCACTAGAACCTTTGAAAAATCACTCCATGTATGACGTTTTTTGTTTTTTCTTAAATGTGTCATGTATCAAAAAATTTTATACTTATGTTTACATAAAAGTATCTTATTTCTAATTAAAATGATCATTTATTGATATTTAATTTTAAATTGTAATATTTCATTTATAATTAATACTAATAAAAACAGAGAGAAAGTGTGTTGGTAATAACTAGTAAGAAATAGTTTTTATGCAAAATATTTATACAGTGAGCGCGCACGAATGAGGTGCGTTTACCTCTTCTGTGTAATTTTCTAGACTCGGTTATGCTTTGTTTGCATGGGGCGGAGAAATATCATAAAAGTAGAACTTTAGCAGAGCTTCAGAAAGTTAGAAGTAACAATAAATGGATTATTCTATAAGCGGTATAGTTAAAAATGTTGACGACATAATATAATTACTGTGCGAATGCCTACCTTAATGTGTGTGTAAAATAAAAAAAACAAACGGTGGATTCTAAGGCGGTATGCAAGTGGCTCCCGCTCAGATAATCGTCATATTTTGCTTGCTATTTACAAACATGCTACATAAAAGACAGACTTAATTTTTACTGTGAGTCTTAAAGTATTGCTGTTTGAAACAGAAGTATGTCTCACAAAATAAAATGTAGTCTAACTCCTTTTTTTAATGAAGGCACGTTAATAGCTTCACATATTTCTGTCATGATCACCATTTCCATCTCCGTCTTTTTTATTTTATTTTTTTTATTATTACTCAGGAAGGATCTCTTCGTGTTTATTCCGGAAAACGGAGTGGTTGCATTTGATCGTTTTTTTTTTCCTCCCCTGGCTCAAGCTTACAGAAAATGTACCAACTCACCCTTNTTTTTTTTTTTTTTTTTTGTTCGCACGAGCCTTCTTCACGCGGGTGTGCTGCTGTGTGCCTTCGGAAGAAACAAAACGTGCTTGAAACGAGAGAAGCTAGCTAGGTTAAGAACGGTGAAAAAAAAGGGAGGGGGGTTGGGATGTGGCAAAAAGTAAATGTGTGGGGTTTGGGGGAAGGAAGGGGCATTGTTCACGTTTTGACAGAGACAAAGAAACAAGTCGTGGGCTTTATTCCGAGCGGCTGCTGGGATAACAGGGGTTGGCTGCTTGACGGAACACCCTTCCCCCTCCTCATTCCACCATTTTGCTTCACTGATGGATGCAAAACGCTCACGAGAATGAAGAACAACTGGCAGTTTTAAAAATAAGAGCAGTAAATTCAGTCCATTCTTCCTCTTTTATTTATTTTTTTCTTCACCCCGCCACACGCGCAGTGCCAAGTATTTGGCTTCTCTTCGCCACGGGCTCTTGAAGGTAACAAAAGGTGGTTGGAGCCCGGTGGAGGCGTGGGGACATTTCTTGACTAAGGTTGCCTCGTAATAACTTGAAACAACACGACACGCCCTCGTAACTAGGATAAGTTCCTCTATTTGCCGCCTCTTCCTTTGTCGGTCTCTCTTGGCGAGGGAGAAGAAAATTACCTCGTCTTGAATGTTAACGGATGAAGTACGTAGACCCGAGTTTCTTTTATGGATATCTTATTTTCTCGCGTTGAACAGCTGAATATAAATAGGGGCCGAAAATCAGTGCCAGGTCATCTCCAAACATACGTAATTTCTGAAATTTTTTAAATTACGTTATTATTATTATTTATTGGGACACCCGATTAAAGAATAATTTACACCCAAGTTACACTTCACTCTTCTGCTTACAAATCTCGTAACTTTCCTTTAATTATTTATTGACTGCATGTATTTGTGATAAGACAGTTTCCTACTTGACTGTGCTAAACTGATTTCACTGACTCCGATAATGAACGTCTGTGATTCGAGAGCACACATAAAAACGCCTAATGTTTGAAATTATCCAATCGCGAAAGTGGTATCTTAGCTGAAGTGTTTTGAAATGCTACTAGCCCGAAATGGACACACATGGGTCCTGGGGACCCGTGGGAATTTCTACTTCTCTCTGCATCAGTGCTGGTTGGCTGCATCTAGGTAGTCTCCTAACTCTCAGTCGACTGTGGGTTGGTATACGGCTTATACCTGTTCAGCTCTTGTAGAGGCTACAGAAGTGTGTTTTGGGTCATCAGGACCCATGTGTGTCGATTAGATTACTTTTGAAATTACGTGTTGTTTACCAAGTTCTGCAATATGGCTGGACGTTCGGACGAAGACGAAGTTTTGGCAGTTTTAGACCAAGTATTAAGTGATGATAATGACATTAGTGGTTTGGAGAGTGACAATAAAGTAAGTGGATATGAATCTGGAATGGACGAAAGTGCAGATGAAGATGTAACTAATGGTGAGTCAGAGTGTTCAAATTACTTTTATGGGAAAAACAGAATTAAATGGTCAATAACTCCAGTAATACGAGGTAGAACACCACAACACAATATTATACCTAGATGTAATTTACCAGGAATAAAGGGAAAAGCAAGACAAATAACAGCAACAAGTCCATTAGCATTTTGGGAACTTTTGTTTACTGATGAGATCTTAGAAGTAATCGTTCTTCATACTAAGAAAGAATAATTTCTTTAACTGAAGGTATCAACAAACCGTCGTATCACTGTGGAACTTAATCGACTGTAATAAAAACCCTAATAAGTATCTGATATCTTTGGGGTGCTTTCAAATCGAACGACAAAGATGCTTGTGGGTTTTTGAGGAAGATGTTCCTTTCACATGTACATCCCCTCAAAATCTAGGAAGTATGGGATAAAGTATGTATCGTAACAGATGCAAAGCTGCACTACTGTTTGAACGCTGAAGTGTACTACGGTCGAACTGTAAGACAGCAATCCATATCAAAATCTCGCTTGTTAGTTCCAACACCAGTAGTACTGAGATTAGCAAAGCCCGTCCAAGGAAGCAACATGAATACTATGGTGGTAATTAGTTCATTTCAATAGAACTTGTCAATGAGCTAAGTAAAATGAACCTTACCTACTTAGGGACCGCAAAATGAAAAATTAACAGAACAACCTGCGGCATTCGTTAACTAAAAAGAAGAGGTGTGCCATCTTGTGTGCATAGTTTCTCTGGAAAAATCACATTACTTTCCTTTTCTCCCAAAAACGGAAAAGTTGCGAATCTGATTTCTACCATGCAAGTCAACAGGAAAATTATTATGGACTACACCCAAACAAAGGGAGGTGTGGATGCACTTGATGAGAAGTGTCACAATTATTCCATTGGGCGTCGCACTCGTATATGGGCAATTACTTTTTTTTACTTTTTACTTTACTTTACTTTTTTTGCTTTACTAGATATTGGTGGTGCAAATGCATATGTTTTATTCAGTGGAAACAGCCAGACACATGAAATGGACAAAAGAGATTTTTTTGTTCAGTTGGGTAAATAACTTGTTGTTGAACACATGCGTCGAAGACTGCAGGCTCCAAAACTGAGAAATGATGTCAGAGAAAGTATAGAAACCATCCTAGGTATCGAACAAGAAATGAGTCAACCTTCTACATCAGGAGAAAGTACTCCAGTCGCCAAATCAAAGAGAGAAAGATGTTCTATTTGCCCACCCAAAACAGACAGGAAAACCTTTCATGAATGTGTCAAATGTCATGTTCCTTTGTGTGTTTAATGTGGAAAAATGGTTTGTCCCACGTGTTTTGAGCGAAATATCGATTCGATAATAAACTTAATGCTAGTATATGTTTTCAAACACATTAGTAGATAGATAATGGTAGGATCTGGGGCAGAGGTTTGGTGGTTCAGAGCCTCGGAGCCATGTGGCTTCTGGCAGTGGACCAGATGTGGCCTTGACCTTGACCTTGACCTCAGATGTCCTGTTTTCCCAGGAAAACACTCAACATTCCTAGAATTTCTCTCATTTTCCGAATTTCCCACCAAATCTGCAAAATTTCCTGCAAAAAGATTTTTTACCCAAATTTTCATGAGTTACTCAGTCTAAAAGTAGCATGACCTTGTTTCCAGAATGTTACAGTTCATGCTCTGTCATTCTGCCTTGGTGGACAGGGGTGTGGGGTGTTCCTGGAACCATCTGCCATATTGGATTTCGTCACAACCATATTGGATAACCTTGATCTTGGAAAATACTCAACGTTTCTTGAATTTCCCTTAAAATTTCCCGAATTTCCCTCCAAATCTGCAAAATTTCATGCAAAACGTTTCCTTACCCAAATTGTCATCAGTCACTCAGTCTAAAAATAGCATGACTTTTTTTCAAGAATGATCCAGCTCATGATCTGTCATTTCATGCCACCATATTGTTTCTATAATTTTCCAGTTCATACTCTGCCATTCCATGCTACCACCTTGTTTCAAGAATGTTACAGATAATGGTCCGTCATTCCACCTCGACATCTTGTTCCTAGACATATCATGGGTGCCAGCACAGATTTTAATGATACATAAAATATATATATGGAAATAATTTTCCCAAATGTTATAGTTATGGATATGTCTATTCGAGAGGTATGTGTTCGTTATGTTAATTCCTGCAGCAAGCATGTTGGTAAGACGCTGAAAATAACTTTGCATCGTGTTTTATCACAATCTGTGTTCGGAATTTTTTATTAATATAAATTAGTAGCAGTATAGACATGTGTATTCGAGAGATAATAAAATATATAATAAGTGTGAGATCACAACTCATGTCGGGAAGGATGAATCACTCATAAAATAAATCATACCAGCAATGAGATTTTTCATATGCATAACCATGCTATGTAATCCCTTATTGTAGTTACTACAATAATTTTTTTATACTTGTATGCATAAGTAATAGTAAGTAAATAAGTTTTTTCTCTTCAGTATAGTAAATGATACATCAGTAGAGTGCTTCCCACACATTAAAAGTGCATGCCTACATCCTGTGGCGACCAATACGGTTCGCTTCCAGTATTCCGGTCTCAACAACAGATTCCAATGACACATTTACCACAGACCAGGAAGTCGGAGCAAGTCTTTGCCTACACACTGCAGTGATCAATCCTGACTTTATATTTTTTTATAAGCGTGCTATGATTTTTTTCATTTAGAGTACCCAAATGAAAAATAGTATGTAACATTTATTTTCCAAGCACTAGTAAAAAGTTTTCTTTGTGCTTTTACAAATGAATAATTGTCAGTAAACAAGTTATTTTACTTGTCTGTGTATGAATTAAAGGGTTGACGCGTGCCGCATTGNCCCCCCCCTCTTTTCGCCATTTTACCCTCTGATAGCACCCTTAGTAGACACGTGTGCCACGAGACATGTGTAGCACGAGGCCAGGTCGGCCCGAGAGGGCGGACAAGTTGTTAACACGTGCAGAGGTGAGATACACAAGGAAAGGGTTTACAGGGCTCGGCAGTTGCCCCCCTCCCCTTCCCTATCAAAATGTGAGAGAACATGGACACATGCCAAGGAAATACAGAGATAAGCTAGAGTGGCGCCAACATACCTCTAGTTAGACGAGTAGAGAAGAGCTGACAGTGTTTGGCCATAGGGGCGCAGGTCACCCCCTCCCCCTCCCCCAACGAGTGAAGCACGTGTGAGGATCTGGGGGGCGACGAGAGAGGTTAAAAGCTGAACAAGGAGGTGATCAGTCGGAACCAGCAATACCCCGTGCCGGAAGGCGACGGGCGTCGGGTGGGAGCTCGCCAGAAGCTCCACATCGTGGATCAGTAGAGTCAGTCGTATCCCCATGCCGGGACGCGAGGTAGTCAAATGAGTCAGTCAGCCGAGGCCGGGGATCAGACCCTGGCAGAATCAGTGATGTAGAGTCCTCGCCGGAAGGTGACAGTCGAATGGGGGCTCGCCAGGAGCATCACACCGGGACGTGAAGTTAGTCAGTCGTGGGGCGCAAGTAGCGTCAGTAAGTGTTGAAAGTCAGTTGTAACCCACGCCAGAAGGCGACGGTCGAATGGGGGCTCGCCAGGAGCACCACGTCGGGACGCAGAGTGCAATACCGAGAGCGGGAGTCGAGTGGTAGCCTGAACGAAGGGCACCACGCCGAGAGAAGAGTCAGTTAGTCGTATCGTGGAGTCAACCAGTCGTGGAGAGCCGTCAACGAGAACAAGCTAACTGAGGGCCTGAGAAAGGCCGCCCAGCTTACCAGACCTCAACCTACTGCCGGATCACCCAGAACTTCCAATACGGCTAAATATCAGCGTCCTTTCGTTCAAGGAAAATATCCCTACGCCTAGCGTTCCCCACAGCGTCGGTAACAGTTAGCTTGAGTAATTTAAAGCCGCCCTTCAGGCTCACAACTAGCAGGGTCAGTAAAATATGTGTTAATTTCCGGTAAAGTATGTGTTTGTTTCCGGAAAGTATGTGTTAATTTCCGGTAAAGGATGTGTATTATATTCGAGACAAATATAACCCAGTCAATTGAAACACCGAGTGACTACATTACTGTTTACTACCCCTATTCAACATTCAAGGCACCCATAGTTTATGCCTGGTAAAGGTAACTCGTACCCTACATATGAACCATCCTGTATTTCACAGGTGGCGAGTAGCGGCAGGGTAACCATATCTTAGAAATAACACACTCTAAGTAATTTTGAAAGTCAAATTTATTTAAACAATTACTTATTGCAAATATATATTCTTGAACAATAATCAATTTAATAGTTTCTTCAGTGATGGTCTTCTTCGGGTTGAAGTCCCACTTTGTCTGTTGTCCTCATATTTACTGCACACATGCACTTGGTCCCTTGCGAGGCCTAAAACCAAGAAAATGCATACAGTTCTCCGGACGTTGGAACCGGGGCTACGCAGCATACACTTGCAGAGGCATTATGGAGACTTATGTTTTCCTCTATACATAATTTTTTCAATATTTATTTGAAATATCAGATTTTTCTTTTTTTGAACTTCTCTCGACTGCCTTGCAAGTGCATATTATGTGGGTTGTTTACAACGTTGTTAACATGAAAACCACAACACCTAAAAAAAAAATCCAAGTAAACAAAGTAATGCACAGAAAGACGACAGCCGAATAAGAACACTAAAGTAGATAGAGAGAGGATGGAAGAGAAGTTGGGGATAGCACATAAAAGAAGAAGAAAAACAAGTATACTACCACCAGTAACTGCAGTTCATATGTGACTGACATGAATACCATTTCATATTCACAACTCAGGATAAGTGTTGAAACATCTCCCCGTCTCCAGGAAATAGCTATAAAGGTCGGAGGCTCAACATAAATGACAAATACTTTCTCAATAAAAAATAATTAAATTACTCTTTACAACCATAGGGTAGTATGCACACAGTCATCCATTAATTGTCTTTTATCATCCATCCAGGCCATTGCTAGCTTATTACTGCACTCGGTATATGCCTGATGATGGTTTGATCTGATAGTATTTACATGAATTCTTATTTGTGTTTGTTGCAATAATACATTCTTGTAATCATTAAATGTTAAGTAATTTTTATGGTGGATTTCTGAATGACTTTAGACTTAGTGATATTTTTACTGATGCATTTGTAGCTATACAATTTAGCCCTCAGATGAACAAATTCATACATCTAATCCTTACCACACTCATCCTTAAATTTGCCCACCACTTTCTTGTTAGGCGATTAGTGGTGTGGAAGGGAGGGAATAGGCACTTGTGTCAATTTCTTCATCATGACATCATAGTGGTAGGGATACATCAAGGTGTTTGATAAGTCTAGTACTGCAAATCCTGCGTAGATGGGTTTGTCGAACTGAATACTTTCATTGTTAATTTTCTTCTATTGTGGATTTTCATCATAAATTATCCTGTCCGTAAAATATGGTTTTGCAATCAGTTTTTAATTCTCTTTTCCAAGCATACCAATTTCATGTATTGCCTCTTCCTTTTATATTCCATCAGCTTACCAAATGTTGCATTGTTGGCAAGCTTGAAGAAATCTTTCTCAAAGTCATTAGCAGCAGCTTGGCACTTTTTGTTATTCATACAAATGTAAGGTTTCAACCATGCCTTTTGATTATATTTAAAAACTCGATGAATCTTCTTTATTTGTAGGCCGTGCTCAACTGCTTGTGTCAAACTTGCATAGTGCACTATATAATTATTCTTATCTGCCAGAGTTGTCATTAATTTGGTCTCCTTGGTTCTGGGAGAGATGGGGGCACTCATTGATGGGAGAAATGGTAAATTTTTATGGTCTTTCTGTAGACTGGCTGTGTACTGTACATCCACCTCCAGTATGTAGACTACATCGCTATTGTCTGACACAGCCATCACGTCCAGGTCGGTGCTCACCCATTGAAAGGAAATGCAGAATATGGAAGGGGTAATGACATCGCCCAACCATACAAATCGTTGGCATCTATATACTAGAGGTATGCTAATGACTTACCTGCATAATGTGTGGTAGAAGCATGTCTGTTATTTGCAGTACAGTGATGTTTAATACATTGAGCTACACTATCCTGGATGCCAGCCTCGATGAATATGTACATGTCATAGTTGGTAAGCATTTATAATTCTACCTTCGTCTTTTTTAACATGGCATCAAAGGAGAATCCGGGGGCACTCGCATAATGACCACAGTCGAAGTCATGTGTGTTCAGTCACAGCCCTTGGAAATTCTCAAAAATGTATATGAGAAGCAAGATGTCCATCTTCAGGTAGATGTCAGAATATTCTCCCTGTGTGCAGCATCCAAATTTCCTCCATACATGTTTTGCATGGTCACAGTCCTCGTCACTAATATCTCTCTTAGTGAGTTGGTTGTGGAAGGCTACCTTAGTAGGCAGCTGCATCTCTTCTCCTACGAGTCAAAATAGTCATAAGAAAAGATACCCTTTCTTGAACTAGCCCCATTTCTTCAGTGCTGAAAAATGTCTTCATAGTTTTAAATTCGGAGGCAGGCAGGTTCTGTGCAAGGGTAGCAAGACTGGCAGACATGAATGTGTATATATCTATGAATTGAATACTGAATTTGTTCCCAATCGACTTACTGTATGTTATTAATTTTTTCTCTGATAAGGTGGCCATGGTCGTGGACTTTGGGATTCTTCTTCGTGAAGGATGTGGAGGAGTAGCAGCAGGTGTTGGCCAGATCATATTCAGACCTTTCATTAAGTGTCGGCAGTCTCATTGGTTCTGATGCACTATACATCTTCAGCGAGTATGACAATGTCGGACATGAAGTTTTCGGCCGTATTTTCTTCGCTGTATATAACAGGCTTTGCATTCAAACCTGGTGCATTTGATGCCGCTATAACATTGTTGTTTATACAGAGTTGTAAATTCCATAACTGTGTGGCTCATGTTTCTGGTAGGCCATTATGTATGATTACTTGGGGTCAGTTTCACATGATGTAACAGGTTTCAGTATGGATTCAAAATTTGCATGTATTACTATTGTAAGTTTAGTCATATTTTGATCATTATTAAATTTCATAACTAGAGACGTGTTGTTTGATGTTGACTGAGTCATCTCTATTCTCGCAGGAGCATGAGGCTTACAATATTTAAAGTCGTGCTCAAGAGTTTCTTTTCCAGTGAGGCCAGTAATGCGTGGAATATCATGATAGTATGTAAAGCACCTTTTGCATANTATATATATATATATATATGCATTATACCATGTCAGCTCTGAACTTATCAGTCTAGAGAAATTGACAATTAAGGTGGTGTGGTTGTTGCTGCCATCAGTTAGGAGTAGCAAGTCGAAATGTTCAGGTTTTTCCTCATTGCATGCACGCATTGGTACCACCTTCTCATCTTCGAGCGAATAAATATTCAAGAAACCCTATGGTTATTTCTCTCAAACAGACGTGTTTGGCACATAGGTGTGGGGAACTCGAGTTCACTGAAATTAAATTTACCTTCCAAGTTGTGATATCTCTTGTTGACACATTGTGGGTGTGCTTCTACGAATCTTGACAGGATAGACCACTTGAAGCATTCGTGATCTTTGTTCTGGGGATTAATTACTGCCTTCCTAGCCTTGATGCTTGTTTGTAAATCGATGTAGGATGAAGCTCTAAGTGGATCAAGGTTATTTATCCTCAGCTGAAGATGTTTTACAGAGGTGAGAGTCCAACCATTTCCATTCCCTGGTATTCCTTCTTCTTCCTTGCAGATATTTTCGATGGTAGCCATCACAGCATCTTCAATGTCATCTAAGTCGTACAGAGGTATATTTTTTTACTTCAAAGCACGATGGTCATCGTGATTGTCATGCAGTTTCGTCTTACCATAAATACAATCCAACCATATGTTAAATGTGATGGCTGCCTGTGTTTTCAATTCCAGAGTTAACTGATTGAGAATATTCTCTTTCATATCATTCAGGTATGTACAAATGTTGCTGGTTGTAGTGAATGTATTCTCTGCAATGAGAGTCTTCAAATTACGGTTGAAGGCTGTCTACCAATACGAACCCATTATCATTAGGTTCGCAAACCTCGACGACTAATCTGCGATGGCGAGAGCTGTCATCTGTCGAAATCAGACAATCTGGAACAGATGGACTTGTTTGTGAGTCAACATGTCGATGCTTCGCTGGTGTGTCAGAGGGACCAATACGTTTAGAGCTGTGTGCCTTCAATTTGTCAGACCTGGTAAACTGTCTCCCGCATTTATCACATACTAAGAATTCGAAGTCTAGATTTTGCCAGCAGCTGCGTCATGTCGTCTTGCATGAAGAGTATGGCTGAGATTCTCGTTGCAGAACTTGCATCTAGTAGTTGCCTCCTGCTGGATTTGACCAGTGCAGCCTTGTATTTGTTTGACCATTTCGTCCTTACGAACAGTAAACAATTGATTACAGAACCCGTACTGCAGCACTGGTGGAGGCATAGTACTTACAACATTCGAAGAGGTGAAAGGAAGGGAATATAGGAGAGACTCGTCGACACCGGATACCTTGCTGTCCATTCGTGACACGATGGTCGTGAAATATGAGGTCGTTTGATAATCTTGGTGTAGCTTATGCTTCTGAAAAATGTTGTCTGTAAATGGGCACCACTTAGCAAGTGTCATTTCAAGAGATGTAAAAGATGATACTTTTACCTTTCATGACCCAAAGGTATACATTTTCAAGGTAATGCATAACAAGTAATCACAAAATTTATATTCCTAAAGGAAGTTTTAAAGTATCTGTTTTAATGCTTTTTTAAACTTGGTCCCCCTGCCCCCTGAATGCCAGCAAAGAGGACAAGTGCCCCCACCCCAACTCCCACGCACCACCTCGTCGACGTCAAAGGGCGCCATATCAGCATGTGAGTGAGTTCGAACAGGGCAGAATGATCGGTCTCCGGGAAACGGGTTTGCTATAATGTGACATTTCGGCTCGTACAGGGCATGCCGCTACGACAGTGATGCATGTGTGGCACCAGTGAATGAAGAGGATCGTACGCAGCGACGAGTGGGTACTGCTCATCTATTGGTAGTAGACCATGTTAAGTCATTGTACATATAGAGTTTCAACACACTGAGATCGGTTTATGTTTATTTGCAGTCGAGACAAACTAGAAGTAAGTTATCTATATCCGCATCTGCAAGAACGCATGTTGTGTTGGTCTCTGTATTCTTACAAACCACATTGTACCTGGCCCGCTGACTTTACTGTACAAATGTCATCACGCTAGCTGTTATATATTATTATATATTAAGTAGGGACGAAATAATTTATTTCCAATTTAATTTTCTCTGGACGAACGAGCTACACTTCAGTGTAGTCTTCAAACTGTTAACAGAAATAGTGAGTGAAGTGAGTGAAGAGATTTGAGCGGCTCTTGACAACGAGGAATTTAGAGCCGATGTGGGTGATTGAGGTGAGTATGGAGCAGCGCCGGAATGAAGGGGTGGGGAAACGGGAGATCCCCGAAAAAACCCGCCGACCAGTGGCATCGTCCGACACGATTCCCACATGCGAAAATCCGGGAGTGACCCGGCCGGGGATTGAACCCGGTTCGCCTTGTTGGAAGGCGAGCAGACTAATTCCTCAGCCACCGCGGCCCCAACAGAAATAGTGAGTTACAAACTTTAAAATCACTCAATTTAAGGCAACTAAATGCATTAATTTCGCTTAGTTTCATTCTGCTTCACCTTGTGTGATGCGGGCTTGTTCGCAATTGGTAAACGCCCAGCTGTACCACCGGCATGCGAAATATTCTTTCTGTATGGATGTTTCCTTCCTAGATAGACAGAGATTCGAAAATATTCCCAGTTAATTAATAAAATTGTTTGAATTCAGTTGGATGTTCCAACCCACGCGCACATTTAAAGCGGAAATATTTGTGGGCGACTGCAGATTCGCGCTGCGCATTTTTTTCCTTTTTTCCGCGTCTCTGACGATCGAACAAATATCGATATTTTCTCTCGCCCTCTCTGTCTCTCGCTGTAGCAGAGAGTAATTGCCGATAGCCGCAATACATTCCCGACGGTAGCCACATCTTTTATAAAATACTTTATTATTTACTGCGCGCGTGTACGTGTATTCGCACACTGGCCGGGCGTAAATCTGGAACCGTATACTCTCATGGCGATTTCTTGCTGCAGATGTGTGTATATCTTTTGTGCGCTCTTACTGCTGCAAGGAAAATTTCCCTCGTGCGAGCTAAATGTAGGTAACACGAAAATGTTATTTTTCAAATATACGATCAGTTGGGAAAATTTTATTCGTCCAATAAGCCGTAGGCTATGCTACACAGTTTTGTGCATACTCTAGCTTCAAATGTGTATTCATTGACTGTTGTTCCAATGAGTAGACAGTTAAACCCCAGAGCAAGCAACACAAAATTCCATCCTTATTTTCTTCTTGTAGTTTCGTCCAATGTACTTGTATGTAGTGTATCTTGGTATTAAATCTTAACGTAGAATGGTAGTGTGTCTACTTATTACGTATCCTTCCGCTACAAAACATAACGTATTATTATTTTCATTGTTTTTCCGTGGAATAAATAACACAAGGGGACTATAACAGCTTATACACAATATTTGTTTTGGTCAGATAATAAAAATTAAATATTTGTAATAAATAACATGAAATGTTTCCACCAATGCTACCTGAGAATAAAAATATTTTAACAATAAATTTTTATTTTAAAAATATTATAACAAAACTTACTGTTATAATATTTTACATATAAACTATTTCTTACTAGTCGTTGCCAACACAGCTCTTCAGTCACTGTTTTAATTTCATTAAATTAAATCAAATGAGTGGTAATAACAGTATTAAATGTTTATAATATTATTTAATTAAAAAACTATAGGCAAATGTGTTATGCCTGAAATGATATTTTAAAAGGTTTGTTTAAAAAAAATGTGAAGTTACTTGACTTTGCAGTCGAGTAGATATTCAACAAACCTATAACTGATTGCTGACTGCATTTTATGTAGTGTTTTGTCGATGATATATATATGTGTGTTATGCCAGTAAGTGTATAATTATTAATGGCATGGGGATATTTCAGCAGTTTACTGTCGTTAAGTGTGTGGGTTTGTGTTTTGCAAGCACTGTGCTGATTTTGGATTGACGTTTAGTTTCTGCAGTGTATTGTTAATGGTTTGATATTGTGTGGTGTTCAATAGTATGCGTGTAATGTTAGCGATGTTGTTGTTAATGTTGTGTGGGTTTGTTTTTTGTCCTGATGTATTGATGTTATGTAGGTTTCTGTGCAGTCTTCAGTGTATTGTTGATGGTCCAAAAGTGTATGTTCTGGCAGCAGTGTACTGATATATGCTGTATGTGGGTGTGTGTTGTGCCAGGAGTGCGTTGATATTATCTAGATGTGTGTAGTTTCTGCAGTGCATTGCTGGTGACGTGTAGGTGTTTGTAGCTGCTGCAAAGTATTGCTGGTGATGTGTCGTTGTGTATGGCATGGATGTATGTTGTGCCAGCAGTGTAGTGTTGATGGTGTGGGTTTATGTTTTTCTAGCAGTGTACTGATGTTGCATAGGTGTGCAGTGTCCGCAGTGTATTCTTGATGGTGTGGGGGTGTGTGTTGTGCTGGTAGTGCATTGATGTTATTTAGGTGTGTGTAGTTCCTGCAGTGCATTGCTGGTGATACGTAGGTGTGTGTATTTTCTGCAGTGAATACACTGCTGGTGATGTGTAGGTGTGTGTTGTGACAGCAGTGTATTGTTATGTATGGCGTGAATGTGTGTTGTGTTGTGCCAGCAGTGTATTGTTATGTATGGTGTGGATGTGTGTTGTGCCAGCACTGTATTGTTGTGTATGGTGTGGATGTGTGTTGTGTTGTGCCAGCAGTGTATTGTCGATGGTGTGTGGGTGTGTACGGTTCCCGGGGTGTACTATTGGCGGTGTGTGGGTGCAGCGTGCTGATGTCGACGATATGTTCTGGCGCAATGTGCCGGCGGTGTAGTGATGTAACTGTGGACGGTGTTTGCAGCATACTGCGACCAGAAGGACAGCCTGGACCGGCTGTGCAGCCTGATCCCCGGCGACGCGACGCTCATCTCCATGTTCCGGTCCGGGGCGGGGGCGACTCAGTGCCCCTTCAAGGGCGGCCCACCCTACACCTTCAGCTACAACAAGGGCTCGGGCGAGTGCTCGTCGCCGCCCTCCATCGTAGACTCGTGCACCGACGAGTCGCGCCTGCTGCTGCGCTACCAGGCCTGCCCCGACGTCTACGGCACCGAGAGCACCAGTGAGTACGCCCTTCTCTATCCCTCTCTCACGTACACAGTGAATGTGGGGCTAAGGGAGCTTAACCCCTTCCCTTGATGGCGACCGCGGTGGCTGAGCGGTTAGACTGCTCGCCTCCCACCAAGGTGGACCGGGCTAAATCCCCGGCCGTGTCACTCCCTGATTTTTGCAAATGGGAATCGGGCCAGACGATGCCGCTGGTCAGCGGGTTTTTTCTGGGGATCTCTCGTTTCCCCCGCCCTTGCATTCCGGCGCTGCTCCATTCTTACCTCATTTCACCCTCATAGGCTCTCAAGATCTCGATGTTAAGAGTTGTCCAAATCTCTCTACTTTCAACTCAACTCCTCCCTGGGTGCTTGATTTTACACTGGATGAAATGAGATTAGTCTTAACGCAGTATTTATAATACATTAGTTTAGAAGCAGGAAGTTTTTCAAAAGTATTTATATGGTCTATTCATTAAGTTTTGAAATTTATATGTAGCTTTAAGACTTATGTTTGCTGGTAAGTATGCAGTTTGAAAGTAATACTCAGTGTCTCGTCTCTTAAATAGTCCACCTCCTTATTGGATCTCTAGATATGTCATTGCTCTCATACTCTTATTTAGTGTCTCTAACTTCTGGCCACAGGAGCCGCCGTGGTGCTGTGGTCAGTCCACTCACGTCCAACCACTGCAAACCCGGCCCGATTCTCGGCGGAATCACTCTGGATCTTCGCATTTAGGAAATGTGGTGGACGTTGCCGTTGACCGATGTAGGTTTTCTCGGGGTACGCCCCCTGTTTCGCCACTGTGTTCACAGTGAACGTAATATAAATTAATTTCTTACAGAGCTATTCATTTATTCATCCGGCCATTTACAAATAACCAGTTACTTATTATAAAGTCGTGGCTGTGTCATACATATACATACAGTTTATTTACATGATGATATAATGAAGGAAATAATATATTAATTTTATTACAAGTTTTACGCTAGTGATAGTTTCAGTGCACGTTAAATTAGCTATCATAAAGTGTATGCTAAAAAAAAAAAAAAAAAAAAAATTAGATTATAAAATATTTTGTCAGCGGCGGGACGGTCTGATGGGACCACCCGTGGCACACGGGCCGCTAACTGAATATCCGTGTAAGATGTTTCGTCTGTGCTTCAAGGTAAAGCAAATACCGCCAGAAGACTATAGTCGTGTTTTCGAAACTTTTCTTCTGATAAGATAAGATCGGGAATGAAGTGACGAGGAAAATGTCATCGAGTATTTGGTTAGACGTTAACGCTGTAAGCATGTGCACGTACAAACGTGTTTGGGAGGGGGTACTCTGGACAATTGTCTAGAGCGGCAGATTGTTAAGGAGTGCTGGTTTCTGCAAAACTCGGAAATAGAGAAGTAGGTTAGAGAAAAAAATAAAAAATAAAATAAAACGTTTTTTAAGAATTGTTGTAAAGTATCCTTTCGACTCAGTTTTCTGGGATTAATTATTGTGACTTGTACGCATCACATATATCCCGTTCCATAAGTTAAAAACAGAAGGTCAAGATCAGTTATAGGATGCTGAGAATTCGCATATTTACTTTCGACCCCTGCAGTGACAACATAGTGTTTAGTTTGCCACACAAGTTGCTCGCCTTCTTTCGCCGTCTGAACAGCGTTTTATGAGACAATTATGCATGCACATGTTATTATTTCAGATATTCGTAAAATACGAAAGAAAAAAAAACTTACAGTGGCGCTACCGTATCATGAGCGGTCCAGATAGTGCCAAACTGCAGCAGCCACAAAATATCCTGACTCGGATGTGATATGGGTGGGAAAGTTTTTCCTGGCGCTAGATAATAGCACATCGTGTTTACGAATACAAAAGTGAAACAGCAGCAAATTCCACAAATTCCAGCAACACTCGCCAGCAAAATGGCGTCACTGCCTAGCAAATTGTTGGGACGCCGTTCTCCAATCAGCGCCTTGTAATGCACTCGCCAGTCGGCAGCCCAGCCAATGGGGAACTTTTCGCGGCATGTAGTAGCCAACAAGACACAAGACCCTTTCCCAGAGCCTCGCGCAGTCAATCAGAGAACGGGTAAGCTCACATCAATGAATCCGTTTGTCTCTGTGTACTTATCTATTCTGTAATAATAACGCGACTTTGCACGTATATCCATGAGCGCACCTCGTTTTCTGCACTCGTTTTTGTAACCGACAGCAATTCCATTCTCTCTTTGTGATTCTAGAAGAACTGTGCAGCATTTCTGGTTTGAATATTTTTACCTCTCGAAATCTCAAATGTTTTCGTGTAAGGAGATGACGATTCCTCAGGAAGTAAAAAAAAAATATTATCAGCCCTCTTCAAATTATGTAAGTCCCCTGTTGAAATTATCTTTCGCCGTGTCTACTAAAACATTTTAACGTTGCAATCAGGAGGGGGAGGTGGTAGGAAAAGGTCTTGCGATTATCCGTCGCATCTCTTTGTTCACTGCTGAGAATTTCATACATTATACATTCCGCGGGAAAATGAACTCGACAAATTCTTATCTTGTCTTCAGTGTGTTGGAGCAGGGGGGAGGCAACGGGTGGGTTAGTAGTGGGAGTGAGGTTGTTCGGGGTTAGTAGTGGGAGCGAGGAGTTTCTGGACGAGATCTACCCCCGCGGCGCGTGGAAGGCGGGGACACTGCAGTGTTGCCAACTTCGCTTGTTTGAGGAGAGGTTGCAAAAAGGGACCTGGCGGGAGGGGGTGAAGGTTGTCTTCATCCTGCCCCGCCTTCGTGCACCCGTCCTGCTGGTTCCTTGCAGGAGGAGAAGAGTCGGGGAACCCGGAAATGTAATTTCACTTAGAAGTACTCCCTGCCTCGTTCCCCTCTCTTCCTTTTATTTACACTCGGAAGTATGTAAAATATTTGTTATTCAGAAGGCGAGGAGTTTTTCAGAAAGAAGTGCAGTAACGAAGATGCCACGCTGCCTCACCCCTGACCGTTATTAACTTCGCACGAATTTTTTTAGGTAAAAATTGGGAAGGGGAGATTATTAAGGGGAAGTTGAACATTTAGAATTAAAGCATGGGCTTTGAAAGCCCCGAGGGTTTTTGCTGTTCCAATTCTTCACTCTATTGAATTCACGATGAATTCAGACATTTTGATGCAACAGTTTGAAGAAAAAAAAAGCTACCAAACAGAATTTTTATTTCCCTCTAAATAGTGCTTTAAATTCATGACTACATGCAGTAATTGGACTGTTTAAACAAACATGTAAGTTGTTATTGTAGTTAGTGATTTCTTTGGTGGGCGCTTTGAACGGTAATATGACTTGTAGGGCCTACTCTTTCCACTAAAGATTTATCATAATATATTATTTATTACTGTCTGTATATCCGAAGTTTTATTGTTGTTATAAATTTTATTCCTTTGTGAAATTACTTTAATTATTGTTAAGTTTTAACACTTCATGTTCGTTTCTGCAGGTTTATTGCTGGTATTAGCTTTTTTCTTTATAAGTTGTTTTTCCTTTTGCATGAGTTCGTAAGATTTCTGCCACTCCGCCAATGTTCTCATCTGATTCGCCTAAAAATAACTATGTTGTGTAAATAAGTCATCACCGAATGGCAAAAGTCAAAGGGAGTTACAGTGTTATACAATATCTCGGCAAGAAAAAAATTTGCTACTGAATCATATTTCTAATTCGAGGGAATTCTGTATGTGAAACTCCTCCCTTTTGGTTTCGCCAGTAGTAATAAAATTGTTGCTAATAATAATGTACTTCCATCTTTATTCTGCAGTTGGTGAAGCCACGTCATGTAATTATGAAAGAAACAGCATTCCGAATTTCCCCCGAATTCCCAGTTACATAGAGTTAAAATTAACAGCATTCATCAGTTCGTGACAGAAACTGAGGAACTTTCATCCTCTCATTTTGTGTAAATCATTTTCCGAGTTAGTCTGCTAACATTCCATAGCCGTTAGTTGAATTTATCAGACACTGTTTGAAGATACGTAAAGATTATGTACAGTTGTACAACCCATGATTTTTAGATGCAATAACTTGAACTAATGTTTCTATGGCATCAAGTAATTGAGTTTAAAACTGTTATTTACATACGTAATTGCAGAGCTTTGCCCGAAAAACCTCACAGATACTGGAAACAAACAAAGTTAAGCTGGTGTCAACGAACATATAAATAATGCATAAAACATTCCGCGGAAGGAATTAAGTCGGTAACTGCAAACTAAATAAGAAAACAGAACGAGTGCTAGAACTAACGAGGGCATTGCCTACAGATGTGTATAAACAACTAAAAATGGCATAACGAAGACAACTCAGAATAACACAGTGGTAAAGGACACTCATTCCTCCACACCCTTCACACACATATACAGAGGTTAGAGGTTGTCTGGAAAGTACTCGGCTACCTAAGGTTGTTTTTGCCCCTCAACATAACTACCTACTTTTCCTATGTTGCCGGATGTGTGTGACTCATTTCTAGAGTCTCTTGAATAACCAGTATGTGTGTACCGACATCTGTATGTTAAGGTAGTTAAAAAGCCAACATTTATCTAGATTCTGATATTATTTTATGGCTTCATGGAGTAGAGAAATTTGGGCGGCTCTTGACATCGGGGACTTGAGAGCCGATGAGGGTGAAGCGAGGTGAGTATGAATCAGCGCCGGAATGCAAGAGCGGGGGAAACGGGAGATCCCGAGAAAACCCGTCGACCAGCGGCATTTTACTGGATAGAGGTGTCGTGTTTTGAGTTATAATTAGTAACCCTTACATAAAATCTGAAAAAATTGGCAACCTTAGTTTATTTATATTTCACGCCATTTTTAAGAGGCTGTTCACGATTATCTGATCACCTTTGAAAAATGTCACTTACCCACCCACATATAATTTAACGGGCACACTGAATGGCATGCCTCGTGTAAAGTTGGTAATGACGGAGGGAAAGTAGTCCCATGTTTTGAAAGTTGAATTACAAGTTTTAGGTCAAACATTTGTGAAAACTGAATTTTTTTTTTGTTTCTGTTTTTTTAATGCGCCTAAGTGTAAGAATTAATAGATTTGCAAAATATTTACTTCTATAATAATTTCACCATTTTACTTTACTGACGCATGAATAAAGTGATGAGGTTCGTGACAATATTAATTTCACATGTGGTAGAAGAATACACAGTGTTCATGCACGTAGATGTTCAGCAGAGCTTTCGAAAATGCTCAGTTTACCGTGAACAGTTTGTAAAGTCTAATTACACTGAACTGAGCATTTTTGAAAGCCCTGCTTAAGATCCACTTGTATGCACGTTGTGTATTCTTCCGCATTATGTAAAATTAACATTGACATCGGCCTCATCACTTAATGCGTGCGTCGGTCAAGTGAAGCTGTGAAATTATTATAAAAGTAAATATTTTACAAATCTGCTCATTTTTACTCTTCGATACAGAAAGCGGATGAAACAATTTAAACTATCACAAATGGTTACCTAACCCTTTTTATACGATGTTAAGACATGGAACTACTTTTCTTCGATCGTTACCAACTTTACTGAGCGCACATGTCAATCAGTGCGCCCGTTAAAATATATACAGGTAGGAGCTGTGACCTTTTTCTAATGTTAATTTGAAAAATGCTCATTTTATCGTGAACGGCCTTTAAAAGGCTGTATCACCCCTTATACAGAAATTATTCGTTTTAGTGTTATAACAGAAGAATCAGGGTTATTGCTAACAATTGTTAATTATATAGGCATTATATTTAATGTTTCTATACAAATTGTTGTACCTCATTGTTAACAGGTGTTCCCTTGTCATTAAAAGGTGAGAATTAATTAATATATAAAGTTTATCTGCTACATAAATATGCGTTAGTAGTTTATATATTTCGTCCGTAATGATGGGTAAGGTAATTGGCTAAGCTTCTATTGTCACATTTTTCAATAAATCCTCCAAAATTTGAATCAGGAAGAAATAAATAAATAAATTCAATATGGCGGGTGACGCGGGCTCTTAAGAGTTCGTCGTCCATGCGGATGACGGCGTTCCAAGCTCTTTCGTTCTCGGCGAACTGGCACTACTTCCCTCGCTGTTCGCTTCG
The DNA here is from genome assembly GCA_002778355.1 of Clitarchus hookeri. Classification (NCBI taxonomy): domain Eukaryota; kingdom Metazoa; phylum Arthropoda; class Insecta; order Phasmatodea; family Phasmatidae; genus Clitarchus; species Clitarchus hookeri. The sequence continues at coordinate 174,848 of NQII01003357.1, read as the reverse complement.
TGACTCAGCGATACCTCCAGGGACTGCCACCAGACATTCGGCAGGTTTGCTCGCCCCCTCGTCGCGACTACTCTCGCCAACCCTCTGGAACACTCAAGGAGAAAATGCCTGCGTGCCACACCACAGTTGCCGGGGATAACGCCTGTGCGGAGATGCGTCCCGGCCAGTTCCCACCACGCATAGCACACGCACGAGTGGCTGAAACATTCAGCAGCCCGCCTTCCCTTACAGGAGGCACGGGGGTTACGACTTCCTTCTACCAGCACGTATTTTCCGTGTCCTAGCGACAGGGTAGATAAATACACAGAGACGAAATTGCGTAGCGGTTCCTTTGATGTGGTTCCACCTTTTCTCTGATTGGCTGAGTGGGGTTCTGGGAACTAACCTTGTGTTTGATTGGCCGCCGTGGCAAGCCAAGGCCAGACACGCAATCTTTTTCTTTTCACCCACGCAATTATGCCCTTTCTGGGAGATGCAGGGGTATAAGTAATTCCTTTAGCTTATCATTGTGTTAACTATCTTAATAACTACCATTATTTTGGCTCTCTCGGACCACGTTACTTTAACTTTTTGTTTTAATTACTGTGCATAGCCACCCTTTGATTGCTTATTGTTGCGTATCATTGTAAACTATATTTTATTCTACTTTTCTAAGCCAATGCATAGCAGTTCTACTATATATTAACTATATCCATCCCTTCGTTAGGCAGCAGCCGAAAAAAAAGGGGGGGGCTGTGGACTCCTTTACGACCCCCTCCCCCGCCTTCTCCTTCCTTCTGACTGGATTCTCGTCATTTAATTCTCGTGTTCCATGTTCCATTGCCAAGTCCGTTTTTTTCCAGTCTCTATTATCCTGGTCCCTTGTTTACGTCATTGCTACCTTGTTCGTATTCCTTGTACGTTGCCAGGTTTTCATCACGTCTTCCAACTTCTTCAGAGGGAGGGGGGGAGCCCCCAAACTCGTCAGTTGTCTGTTTGATTGGCTACCGCATGTTGAGAAAGGTGAAAGGTTCCATATTGGCTGACGCTGTTTTGGCGAACGCCGTTACATCATTTCGCTGGCGAGTGACGCCATTTTACTGGAGTGTGCGACTGGAGTCCGAGGTGAAAGCCGTCGTTTCACCTCTGTATTCTTATCTGTTCTGTGATATTGAGTTGGCATGCCGTCTTCCGTCGGCAGCTTCTTCTATGATACTTCTAACTGTGGACACTAATGTTGTTGATTAATGGGTCCGTATCTCTGGAAGCGCGGAAGCAATAAGGCACGTGCATCAAGTGTGCCGGGATTGCAGTGGCTCAGCGGTTAGACTACTCGCATCACACCAAGGCGAACCGGGTACAATCCCCGGCCGGACCACTCCCGGATTTTTCGCAAGTAGGAATCGTGCCGGACGATGCCGCTGGTCGGCGGGTTTTCTCGGGGATCTCCCGTCTTCCCCGCCTTTTCATTCCGGTGCTGCTCCATACTCACCTCGCTTCACTCTCATCGGTTCTCAAGGCCTCGCTGTTAAGAGCCGCCCAAATCTCTCAAATCAGCTCAAGTGCGTCATTGTCTCTTAGCTGGCGTGCCGTGTTATCGTCGTGCTGCGTGTACCTATGGGACTTTAAGTGGCGAATATTTAATTTTACTTATGGAAACTGTGTGGCAAGGTTTGATGCAGGGCCCTTAAGTATTGCTGTGTGTATTTGACGCGTACATTTATAGATACAGATTTTCGGGGGGAAAAAAAATTTGTTTTATATTGTTTTGGAGTGCTCTGAAATGGTGTTTCTAACGTGCGCGACATCTTGAAAGCACGGAACAGGTCTCGTCTGAAGTGTGTGTTCTTTTCTTAGATCAGCATATTGAACTCACGTCTAATAGTTTCGTGGAGGAAAAAAAAGTGTATTTCAAACACTCTGCAAAGCAGTTCAAGGGCCAGGTAGGCGTGGTCATTAACGCTCGGCTTCACTTGCCGTGTGAATTACAAGTTTCTAGCTTATTTCAGTATATTGGTTGTTCAGGGACCTTATTTTGAAACTGCAATTATACCTCTCTGACAACTGTACTGTAGAACGAACATAAATTCTAAACCTTTGTCAACATCATTTTTAATTTATAAATAGATTCCTGCCGTTGGGTGGCTAAAATTTGGCCACTACGTTTGAAGACATTTGTAAAACGAAGACGTGCTATAAAAAGAAATATGTGTGTATTTCATGGGGGAAAAAATGCATGGTACATAAATGGAAAATTCAACACGGCGGATGAGACCTAGCATTAACCCATTCGATCACACATTCATTTCAGAGTTCAAGTGTTCCAATCATGTCATTTTTAATGCGTACTGTACTTGTGTACAACATTTTTTCTTGAAACCAGTGAACACCTCGCTACGTGCTAGACGATATTGGCATCAACCATTAATGTCAAAGAAGCCTAAAAAAAATTTGAAAATCGGATTGGCCACAAGGACGACTGAGCACTGGTGCCTTTCGGTGTGCAGCACCGGTAATAAACATAATTAATGTGCAATAATTAATGTGAGTGAACAGGTTAAGTTAGTAGTAGAGTGCTTTCCTACAGAGCACTGCACCTGATTGTACAATATGCTAGAGTTTATTTAAAAGTAGTACACTCACTACGAAAGTGTCAGAAAAATACGATTTATGTTGCATATGAATGAAGAATGCTTATACTTTGTAACACTGGGAAAAAATATTTTGCTATAATTTACTTCTTTCAGTGTTAAAAAAAAAATTATTGATTAAGCGTATGACCGTTGTGCATGCTTCAAAAATCACATTTTGCAAGAAAACTTTTGTCAAGTAGGGCAATTATAACATGTGATTACTATGGTCGTATGTAAGAGAACATTGTTACTATTGTTAAACAATATTTTCAATAATTGATGTTATGTACGTTCGTTTTGGTTATAAAAATAATAAAACTTTCGTGGTTCAAAAGATTGTGCATAAAATAAAAATATCAAAACTATTTGTAAACTTTTTCAGTAGTTTTTTACAGCGTACAAGCAGAGTTATCATTATAATGGCCTTGCTTGATGAATTTATTCCTGCAAAATGTGCTTTATTAAGCATTCTGAATAAAAAAATATTTGTATTTTAATTAAAAATTTACTCTTGAAAAAAGGTTTTTTTTTTTTTTTTTAACAATAAAGTAATTAATTTCTAACAAAATATTTTACTTTGCTCTTTTTCCGAATACAACAAGTGTAAAGGTATATAACTGAATAATTATTAAAGTTATTGGATTAATTAATTAATTTCTCTTTTCGAATTTTATGAAAATGAGCATAACACAATTGAGTTTAATATAAATATTAAAAAAAAATTTTTTTTAAGGAATATAGTTTTCTTATAAAATTGTATTACAGCACATCTATCACTATTTTAAACCTAAAGATAAATTATTTCGGGAAGGATTTTCTAGGTCTCTTTATAAGTGGTGTAAATAATCGTGCGCAGCTTTCATCACCAGAAAACATCTGCCAATAAGGATAGCCACGGGGGTCCCTTAATTTACAGTTTCAGGTGTTGCAAACAAAAAAATGTTATGATGCGTGATGTACTTAAGTCGACACATCATTTGTTTCGTTGTCACAGCCAATGAACTGTGTGTTCGGCTACAGTTATATGATCTAGACCATTAAAACGGTTTGCGAATCATTTACCCAAAGGCAAGTTCATTGATCACTGAGTTTCGCAGTGTGCAGCAGAGGCAAAAACTTACCTACACGTGCGTAATGTACACAATTGTGTACAGTTAGCTCTGAACGGGTGAAGAGTTCCCCAGGTCAACAGGCTTAAACCCTGAAGCCGATGATAAATTTCCATAGATATCCATAGCAACGCAAAGGGTGCTACACCCGAGCGCACGTGGCAACCTAATGAAAATATAACATTTCCATATTGTTTGCAACGGCGCATTCAGCGTTGCGAGGCGTGGCCGGGCGGCCGATGCACGAGGTTGGTAGACCTGCGGCGCCATTAGAAATGTGTGCAGTTGGCCGCGGTTGTGGGGGGCGGGGGGTGTACGCGCATGCGCTGAACTGGTGAGGGGCGTCGAAAGGTCAGGATCACGCCGGTTCATCCATTAAACATCAGGATCGACTGGGCGACTCTGGGGCCCGGAGTTCGCTCGGGTAATAGTGGATGTAATTCCCCGGTGGGTTTTGTGACAAGAAGTTGAGGGGGANGGGGGGGGGGGGGGGGCGGAAGGCGTTACAGAGCTGTTTCGGAGACCCACAGTGAAATACGGGTTGTCCCTTCAAGGGTGGGAGGTCATTAGCCGAGACGTAAACTGCTAGTGCCAGACCTCCTGACTGTTTATAGTCGGTCCGCGAATAATTTAAACATTTATGATACCAACCTTCGAAAATTTTTCGTGTCGGTGACTCTTGTGTACATTGTCCACTCCTTGTATTTTGGAGACCCTATCATTACAGATCCGGAAATTTCGTGAATTCACTTGAAGACATTGTGACTTCAACCTTATGAACACTTGAGCTTCTTTTTTCAATTGGATCACAGTTTTTTGACACAATGTGGGCGACTTTTAACAAATAAAGAACTTCCAAAAAATAAAGTAGCGAACCCATTTGCTATTTGTTCTGGATTAGCAGCCAAATTAGTGCTAACTGATGCTCGGGTACACAAAGGATCGTGGCGTCTAGCTTGTTGCCAAACGAATGCGCGAAATTCCGAGATTCTACTTCAAATTCCGCGTTATAATTTAATATGAAAGTAGACGGCATGCACAAACACACATACATACATGTTAGTTCTACGTGGGTAAGTGGACCTCCGCTCACCACACACGTCCTGCAGGACTCTGGTAGCTTCATTCTGTGTGGCCAGCTGGAACAGGAGGACTAGTGCATGTGACTTTCACTCTAGTGTTGAGAGGACTATGGAGTTTGGCTCTCTTGCATATTACAACGTGAAATGGTAGGTAAAGACAATTGTTTATTGCGGGGAAACTTGACTGTTTCGTAGGATTTTACTTACTACACACGTCCGACAGTTTTCTTTCGTTACTGGCTGTCTTGCTACCGACCCCATTTCACTGGATCAGTGTGGATTCTGATACCCTAAAGACGAACGTCGGTGATTGGTCTGTAAATAACTTAGCCGCCAGGTCAAAAACTTAACCATCCAATCATAAAATAATAAATTAGCTATGGTCTATTCGCGGTTTCTTCGCACTTTTTGAATCAACATTTGAAAAATCATTCTATGTATGACGTATTGGTTGTTTCCTAAATATGTAATTTATCACAAGTGTTTGTACATGTATTAACATAAAAGTAACTTTTTTAAAAATTAAAATGAACTTTTACTTACGTTATATTTATAAATTATAATATTTCCCTTTTAATAAATATGAATAAAACATGTGTTGATAACGCTTAGTAAGAAACAGTTCTTATGCAAAATACTATTACATTGAGTGCGCACGAATCTAGTGCGTTGTCCTTATGGTGTAATTTCCCATACTCAGTAGAACTTCAGCAGGACTTCAGAAAAGTTGGAAGTAACCGTGAATGGACTATAGAGTGTTATCGAAGATATGTTGGCTCTTAAGTTTTTCGCGATTTTCCACTATCCATAATGATGGCTCTCTTCTAGCTATATTCTGTTAGGGACAGAAAATGTCACTGGTTCTACGACCGGCAGACTAGACTTCACAGTGTTGTATACACTCGACGTCAGCTACGAGTATTTGCTCATGGGTTGCTACCGCAGTGAGTAGCCAGCTTGACTTTAGACAGTGTTTCGCATAAATGAGCCATTCTTTTTTTCCCCCGCGAATGTGCAATTGTGCCACAGGGATGCCTAGTGGCGTGTCTAGGTCTTTTAAAACTGGAGTGAAGTTGCAAGAGACATGCTGAGGTTTATTCTACTCAGGTTGGGAAGCTCAATGCTTTTAGTATGGTAGCTGAACTTTTTTCGCCGCCAGATAGCACTGCTGTCGCATGTGTACAGTATTTTTCCATTTTGCACGTAAGTAAATGGGATAATTGCAATTTTCATCAAATAAGTGTAGTTGTGTAAAATCTTCCGAGTTGTATTGTGATAGGCCCTACCTAAAGAATAAGCTTTGTTCTTCACCATAGAGTAGAGATAAAACAAAATATTTTAAATTTTTTTAAATATTTTGTTGTAAATTGTATTTATTAAAAAAGAAGACTCACACCGTTGCTTTATTTAAATATCACATGTAATAGTGAAATATTTAAAAATATTATTTTTAGAGCTTTCCTGTGTAGTTTTCTTAAGGTAGAAGTAAAGTGGATCTCCTTATAGTGATGCAACTAGCAGCACAGGAAATGCACAATATTTTAAAAAGTACTGTAGAGACTTCCAAAATTGTAAGAAAAATAGGACTTGAGTTTCATATGAAAGATAAATGTTTATATTTTATTCAGTGTAAAATATGTCACCACAGTAAGTCTCTTTGACGGGTAAATTAATTAATGAATAACGAAAATGTTCATTGCTTACCCAAGAATGGACATATTTCTTCTCTGGATAAATAACAAAATTTATTTTATTAAAAAAATACCTCATCTAATTAGGTTAGCAGTTGTTTTCTATGCTTTAGCATGAGAAAATATTCGTATAACATTTTACAGGTGTGCTAAAAGTTAAGTTTATGAAAATAAGTTACAATTCATATTACACCTGTTTACTGGTTTTTTTTTAAATTAAAAATAATGTCAAATACAGATTTTTTTTGCACTTAGTCGAAGATATTAATGTATAGTTTCATATAAATCAATCGGGTAACGATAACATGTTAAATAACGGTACAAACTTGGAAATACAAAAAATATTCTATAATATACCTAGGAAGCTGCTGCTTTCGTACCGCAGTGGTAGAAAGTCGAACTACGAGTACATGAAGATGTCGAAAGATGAATAAACAGGGAGCGCGAGGTGATTATGTGCACGATAACAGGCCTGGTAATGGATTGTGAACAGTTGGAAGAGGACTGAGCACCTGCCTACTAACAGAGGCGGAGGGACGCGTGTCTGCCTGTGTCTCTCGCTATCGCCACTAGCATTTGCTGCTGCCTATAAAAATGACAGTGATGCAAGTAATGCGATCACGAGCAACCGACCATTGCAGGTCCATGTTAATATGCCTGTTGCCTTGCAGCCCAAAAAATATCCTTTTATTATGTAAATCGCACGCATTTCACTCATCTGAGTTTTAAATTGAAATTTGAGTCTGTAATTACTGTAAACTTGCAATTATGTAGGTTGTCATATGTAAATCACAATAAAATGTAGGTACAGCACACAACAAAAATTTTAATGTATATACTTGTCATACAGTGACATTTGAAAGAAATGGTTATGTGTAAACACGATGAAAATGTGATTGAAAAGGAATACTATTTTGTGAACGATTAATAAAATTTTCATCTATCGTTCACGTAATTTATAAAATATATATATATATATATATATATATAATTTTCTGTACGTCATCCTTGAACTCGCTTTCTTCATAGAGCTGCAGCTAACTGCACAACAAATGCATAGCATACCAAACCGTAGTAGAGCAGCTATAATAATTCAAAAGAAAATATGTTGTATTTCTTTTATTGATTGTATTATATGTAAAACAGTAATGTACGTATTTTATTAAAGCCATAGTATTCTAGCCTGAAAGTATTGTAAACATATTATATAACCGATTTTAAAATAATATTTTTTGAAATGTCGAATATTTATTTGGTACGCCATAATTAAAAATAACATCAAGTATCCTTTTTTCATGTAAGAATATAGACGTTACTAATTACTTCTAAAGTAAATATTTTGGAGAATATTAAGTGACCAAATATGTATATATATACTCTGTTAAAAAAGAAACTAAATACGGGTTATTTTCATTTCGAGCTGCAATTTTCTGACCACTGGAAGAAAATACGTCGAATAGTCCGCATGAACAGCCTGACTGTACGGAAATTGTCGGACAAGCATTTGAAGTGACTGTACTGTTTTGCTAGGGGGAAGGGACTGGATGGAGGTGACGCACACTAATTAGTCTGGCCAGCACGAGTCTCGCTACTCGCTCTGCAGTCCGGTTCAGGGAATGGCTGCCAGGTGTGTTGCGATCAAGTGATTGCAGACTCTACATTGTTGTGCGATGAAAGTAAAAGAATGTGGGTACACCGGAAGCGTCCAGTCGAAAAAGGCACGAGGTTCCCCTTCGTGAGTTAGGACCGGGCAAGGCATGCGTACATGAAGTTATAACTAGTGAAACAAAAACCTTTGTAATGCAGATGTAACTGGAAATTAATTTCACTAATGCAGTTAGTTTGTTATTTTTTTATGATTACGTGATGGTGTTTACGGTAAAGTGATTACTTTTGGGGGAAAAAAAAATCCTTGTAGATTTGGGAATGAGTAAAGAAAAGTAGTTCCATATTTCAACGTCGAATCACAAGTGTAAAGTATAAAAGTAAACACGTTAGCAACATATACACACACATAACATTTTCCCAGTTAAACTTGACTAATACATGAATAAAGTGATGAGGTCCATGACGATGCCGATTTTACATATACACATAAAAATATATCCTAAGCAGGTATTTAAAAAAACATTACGATGCATGTATTCCACTAACATTGTTCAACTTGGGCAGAATAAGAACAAAGTGCTGTTTATAATGGAACGTTTCGCCCATCAGAAAGTCCTGATTAAAATATACTGTCTCCGCCCACTCACACAGTCGGACAAAACTCTCAGATAGCAGTATATAAAGAGAGAAAGGAAGTAAACAGTAATACACTTTTACTCTCTTTACATATATGCTCAACGCTCAATAAGATGAGATTAAACCTACCTTATAAAAATGTTTTCCATTAAATAAGAAATTTTTGCCTAATGTTTCGCTTCCATTAGCCCTTCTACTGTAACTTCAGGGATACCCACCCACGTGAAACACTTGTTCTCATTCATCCGTTTTAAACGCATCCGACTCTTTCAATCTCCTACAATAAAATTATTATTTTAGGAGACTTCATATCACCCATACATAAGAGTATTAAAAAATTAAAGACCAAACAATCCGAAAAAATTACACCCAACAACAACAAATTTTGCCGCAAGTCAAGGGAAATCAAGACGCCATACATGAAGCCGCGCTCACAGTTGACAAAGGTAGATTTATGGATGCCTTAACATTCCCTATACTATGGACGAAAATCGCTGTGGGTTGCCGCCGTTGATTTCCCGACAAAAATTTATAAACGATACGACAATGCCGTCCACCGTGTTGGGATTTCCCAATGTGTTCACTTTTTCACCGCTTGTCGGACAAAAACCGACTCAAGTCCTCACGTTAGAAGTATCAATTGGAATATGTGTGGTTTGTTCTTCTGGTTTCGAAATAAGTTTTGATTTCTTGACACTGGAGTTTTTAGAGAAAGCTTCCATGCTATTATCAGTAGTATACAGTTTTCTATGTTTTTTTTTTAAATTATATGCTGTTAGATGTCGTAAACATCAATAACGATTGTCAAAATTGGAAAAAATGTCTAACTCCTGAACACTTGTAGTTTTGTAGGCGCCGCACCATGGATACTGGCAGAAATAAATAGTTTTGTCTTAAAATGGCCAGACACAAATTTTTACACATATCGGCCAGATGTTTGCGTCCGAAGGAAGTACGTATAACACTAGATGCATGTACAATTATTTACGTCTGCATATGTGTGTGCGTACATATACTGCATATATAAATGCATTACTATAAGGATGAGTGCACTATACCCGTAAATGGTGTTACTGCATAGCGAGATGGATGTGTTGTGTAATTTTTGTAACTAATTTCACAATTATGAGAGTGCAATGAACGAATACGTGTTGAAAACAAAACTTCTCAATCTTGTGCCGTGCTTCAAGATGAAACGTACAGGATTTATAGTGCACAGAGAAAAACAAAGTGTTACGTACACTTAATGCAATACAAAAAGCGCCAGATGTTTGTAGTGATAAATTTTCCAGAACCTTATTATAATGCTTTTTTACACTTACATTTACAGATTTAAAATATGGCAGTTTATATGTGTACGTTCAAGCTAACACAAGTAACAAAGGTTTCTCGTTAAATATCCCTAGTCATTTAAAGTGTCAAAAATGTTGTAATAGTATATTTACACCACAAAAATATAAATTGTTATAGTGTTGCTTTTTAATTTGCATGTTTTCATTTGTTACAGTATGGTAAAGCGTTTTACTGTTCTTTCGTGAATAAAGTTACGATAAAGTAATTAAAATATAAAAGTTTCTTGAATATATTCTTAATTAATACTAAACATTTATCTAGCGGCAATATGAGTTAACTCTTTATGTTCTTTCACGGGCTAAGTTATTTTATTGGCAAATATTAGCGTAATTACGTCAATACAAATTCTTTTAAGGAAGAAACAAATCTGCATGAAAAGTAAAAGTTCCTGTGGATTACCAATGTCTGACTTCTTTATTTATAATATATCAGTTAATAGTTTCGTCGCCACTGTAGATAGTTAATTTTTTTTTTAAGGTAGTTGGAATTACTTATCCCGGATTATCTATAAATAAATAAAATATATATATTAATGTATTTTAGAGCAAATTTTTTTACTACAACATATTTAACGTGATTGGTTCAGCTTCGCTGACGACAAACGAAATGCAACGATGCCAAATTGTAAAATCTATTCTTCAAAAATCCTATACATTTTATTTCGACAGTTACTAGTTGTCTCAAAAATTCATATTTTGGCATCGCAACACTCGTTACCGGAATGAAAGTATCAAAACAATCCGCTAGAGAATTTATTCCGATAGTTTAAAAAAAGAGGCCCTCTGTTTCGTTGTCAACACATAATTATACCTCAGCGTTTTTACGTTATTTAATATGCTGTTTGTATTTCCAATGCCATATCCGTGTTGCAATTATTTTCGGTATTACGCTCGTACAAACAGGAAATTCGCTATTTTATTGTTGCTGTGAACCACAATCACACATTAAAGCGGATTTTTCTTATTTTCTCGTCGTTGTCGTGGATGTGACTGTATAGGCCCACAGATTTGTGTATATATAAATTGAGTATATTTGTTTTATTAGGCCTGACTAATTTTTATCAGTTATCTTCAGCTAATTCCAGGAGGGTATTCTGCGGAATGATTCCATGAGCATGAAACGCGATGTTCATCTAACTTTTTCTTGCATAAGCTAAAGACGATTTCTTTTTATATAAATCTCTTTTGTGACACCAATATAAATATTTTAAAGAGAAGAATATGTTGGATATCTATTGCAAAACAGTAGCTGTACCCACGTGCAAACTAGTGATGCAACGAATATTCGCATTCGCGAATATTCGCATGTTTTTGAACATTCGCATTCGCAAAAATGATGCCAATATTTTGCGAATGTATTTGGCAATGAAAAATGAAAATGTCTATTAAATAATAATGCAACTGCTATGATTAAGACATATTTGTTTATTAACATATTTTTTATGTATAAGAGTGTATTTTAATGATATTTGGGAAACAGCCTTGCAGTTATTCACTAGATTACATAACAGAAACACACTTTTGATATTCTTTTATTCTTATTTACCTAAGCAAAATTAAATTAAGGCAGGTAATTTCTTAAAAATTCTAAACTATATTATAACACAACTGTATGATCAAATACCATTGAACTGCTTTAACACAAAACAATGGAATAAGATATAACCCAACCTTTTTAATTATACAAATCAACTTTAAATGAGATCTTTTGTAAAAACACTTAACAATATGCCTTTATGCAACCTAAAGGGTATCTTATTCAAATATGTGAGATCCTTTAATGAACTAGTAATCATGTTTAATTGTAAATCAAATCGACTTCTTATGAATAAAGTTAAAAATATATTGTGAAGAAAAACAAACAATATAATAATCTTCTTTTCAATTAAAACAAATATGTTCTTAACATTTTGTTAATTTTAACTTTGGTACTAAAACTAACTCACTAATTATGTAATTTTTAAGATATCCATTAAACATTACTTATTGAAATCGAAAAATAAAACTATGAAAAATTGTTTATATCTAAGCACAATTAAGTGAAACACTTAGTAATTAAATAAGAGTAGAGGAATATTAAACTTCAGAAATAGAAGTTTTGATGCCTTTTCTCCTTGCAGCCTATTTCGGTGGGGTGTGTAAAGAAGACCAGCCCCACTAAAGACCCTTTCGCTAGGCACACTAGTGGGTGGTGTTACTAAATATTGCCTGGCTATGGGAGAAATAATACCATACTTCTTATTATTTACCGCCCACCATGTAAGTGGATCTACATCATTTTCCACACGTTTATCTAATAAATATTCATTGATGGTTTTTTTTATCAAAACTTCTATAGGGTTCGTACATTCATTTTCTTCTTCTTCACTTTCGCTGGAATCCATCAGCAATTTCATGGTGTCTCTTAAAGATATAGATTTCTCTGTCAGACTGGCACTGGAACCAGATGTTTCAATCCGATGAGTAGTCATTCTGGCACGCTTAGGATTTGAACAAGACGATAGGCTTGATTCATCGTTTCCAATTGACTCTAAAATATTTTTCACAACTTGATCTCTGGTTGAAGAATTTTTGAAAAATTTTAATTTGTATCTCGGGTCAATAAAAGTTGCCGTAGCAAACAATACGTCATTTTCCAAATGGGAAAATCTGCGACATAGTTCTCGTTTAACAACTAAAATCGTATTCCCAACGCATTCGTCGGTCACATCAAATTCACCAATTATTTTTTTCAAAGTGTACAATAATGGAATTACTGAGGATACAGAAATATTGGCTGCACTTAGTTCTTTTGTAATTTCCTCAAANTAAGAATAGCGTCGCCACTACTGGTAGGTATGAGCGGTACACGTCAAGGTAACCTCAAACTAAATATTTACGAAAATATTATTAGCAGCTAACTTAATTCAGTAAGCCAGCAATCACGATTTGTTTACTTCGTTCAGAGTCGGGGCATATGGGCTACTCTCGGTTTTAACATGGCCGCCCGGCCGGCCAGTTATAAACGCGCGGTAAAATTCGAGTTCGTAGGCGCACGCTTTTGGCACCATATTTGAAAAACCAACACTCGCATTCGCATTCGCATTCGCGAATGTCGGAGGTGGATATTCGCATTCGCGTTCGCGAATGTCGGAGGTGGATATTCGCATTCGCGTTCGCGAATGTGGAAAAATCGACATTCGTTGCATCACTAGNTTCGCGAATGTCGGAGGTGGATATTCGCATTCGCGTTCGCGAATGTGGAAAAATCGACATTCGTTGCATCACTAGTGCAAACGATTATTAGATACAAGTTTTACCCTTAGCTGCAGTCTCGACTGGCCAGTCACTGCGCCATAGTGACGTCAGCGCGCCCCACTCTATGTACCGTTACTCAAACCGGCTCGCTCGGACCAACCTCTCTTTGTTAGTAGTCTTGCTGCTAGCCGTCAAACACATTGTTGTTATCGCAGAGAGTAAACTGCTAGAGGCGAAGGGTCATTAGAGAGGCGCGCGGATGACCTGGCCTGCTCACTGGCACTCCGTGGTTCTTCGAATGGATGACAAGCAGATGGAAATGATGGGGGAAGGGGGTTGTGGGTGAATACGACTGTGGTGCCATCTAGCGGATAGTTTGGAAGTATTTACAAATCAGTTGGCAGTGCGTTCTGGGCGACAGAGAATCACACTAACTCCCACTTGACTTTTACCTTAAGCGAAAGGAGAAAAGTACTAAGTTCCTTTTAATGACATTTTCAATTTTTTCTGCACTTAAATTCGAAACGTTTTCCCGTTGAATTACGCTTGCTTATGGACGTTCAATTGTATCAGTTGTATCTTCACTGTTTGCTCTTGTAAACATAATTTGAGGGCGTGAATAATAGTTACGGATTAAAGTAAATGCTTAACATTTTGGCTGGAGCAATTACGTATCACAATTCGAGCCAAACACCAACTTTTACACGAAAATAAGTATAATTTCTTAATTTACCGCTAGCTTGAAAGCTACCTCCTTGGAACACCAGCTAACATTGCGGCGGAAATTTTCCCTATGTCAAACTCTTCCATAAGAAATCTCGTTTTATTCCTAACCTGAGTAGAATTAACTTTAGCCATACTGACCTATATGTGGGTTCGTTCCTGATTTAATAGCATGCTGTGGAAGTATATACCGGACAACAAACAAGACACAGCAGGTGTGGGTATATTTATGGACATCCGATTTTCGCGAAAATAGTTCTGTTGTAGCTGCATCTTAAAACACTTTAGCCCAAATACACTTCCGCGATTAAATTATTTAAATAGATTAGCGTCTTAGGTGCCCGTCCACGGATCACAGACGTTCATTATTGGAGTAACTTAATTCTGGTTTTCCCAGTCAAGTATAGGCTGTTCACCATAAACTAAGCACTTTTTCAAAGTCCTGTTTAAGATCTACTTCTGTGTACATTGTGTATTCTTTCGCCATGTCAAATTAACATTGCCGTGGGCCTGATCACTTTATTCATGCTTTGGCCAAGTGAAGCTGTAGAATTATTAGAAAAGTTTTTATTTTACCAATTTGCTAGTAGTTACACGTATATGCATTAAGAAAAAAGAGGAAGTAAAATAAATAATTTCAGTATTTGTAAATGCTCACTTAAAGACTTTCATATCAACCTCTAGATGTAGAACTACTTTTCCTTCGCAGTTATATGCTTTACTGGGCGCTTGCTAGTCAGTATGCCAGTTAAAATATATGCAACTAGGGGCAGTGACATTTTTCAAGAGTTAATTCCAAAAGTTGCTGTACCAGACTGTATTTTCACAAAACACGTAGCCAATAGGAATACTGAAGATGTGCTCGTAGATATTGAAATCTAGCTTGCGTGGGTGCCACGGTGGCTGAGCGGTTAGACCGCTTGCCTCCCACCAAGGCGAACCAGGTTCGATCCCCGGCCGGTTCACTCCGGATTTTCGCAAGTGGGAATAGTGTCGGACAATGCCGCTGGGCAGAAGGTTTTCTCGGGGATCTCCCTCCCCCACTTTTTTTTCATTCCGTGATTGCACCATACTCACCTCACTTCACTCTCGTAGGTTCTCAAGACCTCGTTGTTAAGAGCCGCCCAAATCTCTTCACTCGCTGACTCACTAGCTTGCGTGGAACTATTTTCGCGAAAATCATGTTTCCATGGGGGTTGTTTGTCAGTTTTCTGCATTTTTTCCCCGGAACTCGTTCATTTCTCTGATCAGGTTGCGTGCGATTCTGTCTCTGGTTTGGCACGGGTTTGTTATTGGCTCATAGTTAATCAGTGCGTGTCGTATAAACCTGTGTGTAATTTCAGACGTAGCACAAACGTGCTTGTGAAATTTTACCTGTCACGAAACTAGTACGCAATACTTTTTTTTATCTCGAAAGCCAACTCTCTTTGGGTGATATTCCGTCGTAGATTGCATCTCTCCTTACGCGGTATCGTTATTAGTTTGTTAGTGTACTTATTATTTCGCTTCGGAAATTCTCAGATCTCATAAAAATCACGTAATAAAACAAAAAAAAATTCTGGAATCAAATAAATAATGTAGATAAGTTTTCTTCTATATTAATTACAATTAAAAAAAAGTGTATGTGATTGAAAATATTGCGAAATTTTTTTAAATGAAAGAAAAAATAATCAGCATGTATAGCTATACAGATAAAAGTCATCAATAAATGTATGTCTAAATATATATTGTAATTATATTTATCTGTTTAAAAATAGTTAAAACTAGTTTTTTTAAGATTTAAAAAAAATTACTAAATATAAAAACAGTCGTGAATAATTTCTATATATTCTATGATTTCGCGTTAGAGTCCAGCAACAGGATTGGCGTCATAACTGAGGCTACCTGTGTACGAGCGCTAGACTTACGTTATCTATGTGCATATCTGCTGCTCTACTTCGATTATAATTGGTCGCATGTTTTTGCGAGAGACGTTTTCTTACTCGATTGGGCCAATCAGAATTAAGAGGCTGCATCGCCCATTATACTGACATTATTCGTTTTAGTGTCATAACAGAAGATTCAAGGTCATTACTGAAAAGGTTTTATAATAGCAGCATTACATTTCATGGTTCTGTGTTTTTTTTGTACCTTATTGTTTGTGTTCCCTGGTTGTCATTAAAAGGTGAGAATGAATTAATGTACAACATTTTGTAGTAAGTTAATTGTTGCACAAATATACATTAATAGTTCATATATTAGGTATGTAATGATAGGTAAAGTAATTAACTAATCTTCTATTGTTACATTTTTCAATAAAACCTTCTAAATTGATTCACAAATAAATAAATTCAAAATGTAATATGCCTGGTGACACGGGGACTTACGTGACTCCGTGACTGAACGTCCGTGATTTTCGGGAATATAGATAACGCGAATATAGTCCATTCGTGGTTTCTTCACACATTTCGAATCCAACCTTTGAAAAATTACCCCATGTATGACGTGATTGATGGCTTCCTAAATATGTCCCGTATCACAAACGTTTTATATTTGTGTTAATATATAAGTACCCTATTTTTTATTAAATTGTACATTTACTTTTATGTTGTCTATACATCGTAATATTATATATACTGTGTAACTAATATGAATAACAACAGGGAGAGAATAGGTGTGTTGGTAATGCCTAGTAAGAAATAGTTCTTCTGCAGAGTATTATTAAAGTGAGTGCGCACGAATGTTGGTGCGCTGTCCCTTTGGTGAAATGTTCTCGACTCGTTTGAGCTTTCTTTGCATGAGGCGGAGGTATATCCTGGAAATAGAACTTAAGCAGGGCTTCAGAGAATTTGTAAGTAACCATCAATGGACTATAGCAATTAAAGTCATCCAATCACGAAAGTGGATCTGATTTAAATAGTTTTGGGGCACAACAATTCGTGGAATCTTTTCGCGAAGAACGTGAACCCCCGAGTCATAACACACCGAAGTGAGGCGGCGCAATGGTCAAACAATATACTCGCATTCTGGAGGTCCCGAGTTCAATTCCCGGTCCGCCATCACTGGACTAACGCATGGATGGTGAGGGTTGGATCCGTAGCAATTCTAAGTTTTACACCAGGCAGAAGTATACACATGCATGAGCAGAATAAAGAAGCTGTACGGGACTTTAAAAAGTTAGTGTATAATAAATGTATAATTTTATCCATGAGTATTAAGGGAGTGTAGTGGTCAGACTACTCGCCCCCCACCTAGGCGAACTGGGTTCAATTCCCGGCGGGTTCCCTCCCAGATTTTTGCATGTGGGAATCATACCGGATGATGCCGCTTGTCGTCGGCAGGTTTTCTTGGGGATCTACCGTTCCCCCGCCCTTGCATTCCGGCGCTGCTCCATACGCACCTCACGTCGCCTTCATCGGTTCTCAAGACCTCGATGTTATGAGCCGGCCAAACGTCTTCACTGCTCTGTTATCCATTGTATTTTGGTTCTAAAAGGAATATACCTTTTGGAGATATGACGGGACGTCATTTATCCCGTATCTCAGTCTTATTCGAAAATAAACTGAATATTAGTAAGCACAGTGTCAGTAATTGGCCACTTCCGCGATTACAAGTACAGGCAAGTGGCCACAGGTAGTTACAGTTGTCGCCGACAGATGGTATTCGGCTTCAAGTGCTTTCGTGGAAGTAGCTCTGGCCGAGATGTTGACAGTATCTTTTCTCCCAGCGTGTGTTGGTGTCGTCTGTTTTAAAGCCAAATAAATCAAAAATTCTAATCACACTGAATTACGACTATGGTTTCAACTAATATTTCGTTTTATGTGTTCAGAAAAAATGTGACTGAACACTTTTGCACATTGCAGATAGAATTTAAAACTTTTATTTTTTATAACAATTTTCCTTGATCATTTCATTGAGGTCAGGTGTCGTGTGTTGAGTTGTAGTTATAGACTGTTCACGATTAATTGAGCACTTTTGAAATCAACCTTTGAAAAATATCACTGCTCTTACTTGCTTATATTTCAACGGGCATACTGAGTAGCACGTGCCCCCTGTAAAGTTGGTAATGACGGAGATAAAGTAGTGCCAGTTCTGAACGTTAAATTCAAGGTGTTGGTAGATATTTGTAAAGCATTTTTTTTATTTCTGTTTTTAATGCATGTAATTACAAAAACGATCGAATTTATAAACTATTAATTTCCATAGCAATTTCATATTTTCGCTTGGCCAACGAATGAATAAAGTGATCAGGGCCATAGCAATGTTAATTTTACATATCGTGTAGTAGTACATAATGTGCATACATGTAGATGTAGGCTATTCATTGTAAAGTGAGCACTTAAGGTCCTTCCAACAGTTGTTAACCACTAATAAATACACATTATTGCAGCCTCAGGCGTTAACTTTTTAGAGTTATGAAATGTATACACAGTGTTTTTTAGTCACAAATGGCGGAAAGACAGAAATTGGCTTAAAGGAAAAAATTTTCAAGGCCTTAAAAAGTGCTCACTTTACCGTGTACAGCGTATAGTGTCCCTTATGGCAAATCTGAAAAAGTTTGTAACCCTACTGGCCAATGGCTGTGGTCGACGGTATAAGTAGCTGTTTCACGTCTGTATTGTTGTGTATTCTATGCCAGGGTCGTACACGTCAGCGTAGTTGGTGCCCGTGGCCGCTACGCGTCACTGCAGTCGGTAATGAATAGTGCATGAGGGCCGGGGTTGGAAGGAAACACCTAAAACGACGGGAAGATCAGGGGAGCCGGTGAATTATGTATGTTCGTGGGGGCATGCTTGTGTGTGCGNGGTTTAGAAGAAGGGGGGGGGGGCGAAGGGTGCGGCTCGCACCACGCCGCGAAGGGTTGGTACCGCTGTCGGCAGATTATGATCACATGCTCCGTACAGGAGGGGTGCAGGAATGTGGCGTGCAGTGCCATGTGTGTGCGTGTAACACACCTCGTGTGGCTGGCAAAGCGGCCTCCCTGGTACGTCGCATCCCCCTGATTACAAATAAAAAAACAGCACGAACAAAATAAAGGTAACCCCTCCATCCCTTGCCGATCCTTTTCTTCCAGTGTTTCAAAAATCCTCTAAGTAAAGACAATCATTTCCCATCACCTGTTGTGGTATAAACATTATTTATACTTTATACGCTGCATGCAATTTTATAATTATTTTCTGTCGAGGGGATTTTCCTTTGTGTAGGCCGGTTGTCCCCCCCCCCCCC
>NQII01003357.1:112048-155546 GCA_002778355.1 Clitarchus hookeri | reverse complement strand
CCCCCCCCCTCCATTTTATACCATAAGCCAGCCAATAATCTTGAAAGGCAGCCACGATCCGAATTGCGGTGATGAATACTCTTTCCCAGAAAGCCTCGATGCACGTATCCTGTAGTGTTGACCATGATACACACTTAGGTCCCACCTCTGCTTGGGACTTCCGACTCCCCACTATGTGTCTGATTGGCTACCGCGTGATTCGAACCGATTCCGTATTGGCTGCACTGCAAGCTGACAACTCAGTTACCAGACTCTGGTTGGCGAACAACGTCACGACATGTTACTGGCTAGTGACGCCATTTTACTGGTGTGTGTGGCTGGAGTTCGCGGAATAAGCTGCCGTTTCATCTCTGTATTTTTAAGTAATCTGTGACGAGGTTATGTAACTGTGTGACCGAGTTACAGGCGATTGTTCACCACTGCATCATTGAACTGTTGTTATTGGCTAAAATAAAGGATCATCCAGGTCCTGTCACACAAATGGTCAGCGAATAACAGAAGTTACAGGAGCGTACGGCAACTTGGAGTTCAGCCTGCTATCGGATAACAAAGCGAATTTTTAATACCTGCACCCATTAGTAAAGGAACTGAAAAATCGCTAAAGTGTCTTGAGCCAACGTATCTTCGATAACACTGTAGCTATGGCTTATGATTGGATGGTCAAATGTTTTTATTTGGCTGAGTCCTTTACAGACCAGCCACAAGCGTCCTGCTAAAGAGCCTCAGAATCATCATTGTTCCATTGAAATGGGATAGTATGTTCACACATGTACGACAGACAATAACGGACTTAAACTGACGGACATGTGTACAGTACGTTCAATCCTTGGAATCAGTCAACTTCTCTATCGATATTTCGTAGTCTCTACTCATAAATATTAGATGTACGTCAATTTTGGGAGTTCACTTTGCAGTAGCTTAGACTGCTCTGTCTTTCGCATACTCGGGATATAACTGTTCATTCATTGACTGTATCCATTGTTAAAGCCCTTTGGTGTTTTTCAACTTGGTCGGAAGTGATACAGTCACATTATTTTTTCATGTTCAATACTGGCTGGAGTCGCCCAGGATGCACCAAAACCACTGTGATCCTGTTATCCAATAGTAAAAGGACACTGGAACATAAGGGCTCTAAGTCTAACCTGCCACTCAGAAAGTTTTCGGAATTAACGTATATATCTAGATACCTGAAAAAATCGCGGATTCATTTCGGTACAAGCTAGAACTCAAAACCGTGTGCGTACGTGTCACTTTTGCAATTGGCCCCTACGTTATTTGACACCGCCTCCGGATCTCTGCGCCAATAACAAATTTACAACAAAATGCATGCCCAATCAATGCCATCCACCCTGACAGTGAGCAACCAATGAGACGTTGATATCTGATTGTTTGAACATAAGACTGTGAATTCTAATCTACAAGACAACGAATTCGCGAAATTTTCAGGTCTCTGCGTATATCTAATAATAATAATAATTATTATTATTATTATTATTACCATTGTGTGATTTTGGGTGCGGGCTAGAGAATCCCGATGGAAATGCACTCTGAAACTCACTCGAACCGCACTGTAACAAGGGCCGCGGTGAGATATTCCTTTCAATCTCTGAGGTAGACAGGAATGTAGAATCAGAAGCTTACGTTTACAGCAAACACGCGACTGGACTGGAATCAAGAAAGACAAGAGAAAATGATCGCAGTATTGAATCTTTATAGTTTACGGCATGCAGGTGTTTTAGATGCTAGATATTGCTTTGAAGAATTGAAAAGAACGAAGTGGTCGATTCTTCGGGGAGGAAAAACGGGGGCAGAGTGTTTTATAAATATTTACATGGAAGTTTCAACCCTAAACTTAAGTCTTTCTGTGGTTCGCGCTACAGCAACAAACAAAATGGAGGTCGCGGTGGTGTAGTGGCCAGACTATTCGCCGCCCACCAAGGCGAACCAGGGTCGGTTCTTGACGGAGTCACTAAGATTTTTGCATGTGGGAAACGTGGTGGACGTTGCCATTAGCCAACGGGTTTTCTCGGAGCATTCCCGTTTCCCTTGCCCTTAAATTCCAATACTCCATGTTAACCTCGTTTCGCTTTGACTGGCGCTCAAGATTTTACTTGTGTAAAAATGCTTCGTTTTATAGTCTTTATTAACCATTTTTGACTACAGGAAATCTAAATTTGGGTCATTTCATGACAAATATACAAATGCATGTTGCCTCACCATTTCCAATTTTTCTGACATTTGGGCAGTGCTTTCTGTCACTCTTCCTAAGCAAAACACAAAATTTTTAGATTTTTAGAAAAAAAAATTCTCCAATGTATAGGCAATCACTTGTTGAAAGAATAGCGTAAAATCACTGTTTTGGGGCGTTTTTGGATTAGCTTTAACGTGTTTTCTATAAAAGCTATACAGCTATATATGGCGTCCTTAGAATGTTTATTGCAGGGAGTTTTTTTTTTATTAGTATACATGCAAATTATGAGACTATTTGAGTGATTATAACACTTTAGTTGTCTAAATCCGGTCAAACAAACCTTAATTTTCCGTATATTTAGGCATTTAAAATTAAGTGAAGGACTGCTAGTAAAAACTTGATTATTTCGCCTTGGGTACTCTCTTGCGAGTATATTTTGGGGTAGAAAAATCAGCTTGTTACTTTCAGTCCTTCAATGTAAAAAAATAACTGAAAGTTAGAAATTTAAAAAAAAAATTGTTTTTCAGGGCAAAAAAAGTGGGAAAAACTTTAAAAAATTAAAAATAACTTTATTATAAATCTACTTGTATACCCTTTCGAGAAAAAAATAGTTTTCTTTGTGATTCCAAGTTGTAAAATAGTTACGGCACTTAGAATATGGTGAAAGGTGAATCAACATGTAAGTTTATTATTAATTGTAAATTAGTATAAATGTATTAAATATTGGTTTTTATCTTGTACTTAGAAAATGTTTAAGCTGATGAAGTAGATTTATTGCAGAAAAGGCGAGACAAGAGCTGACTCATTCCTGCACTGATGTGTGTTGTCAACTGCAATGGGAAGAGAGTTTTGGGAATGTGCTCTTGTTTCCGTCATGCGATGTCGTTTGTTGACAGCTTGAAGGAAATTCCTGGGCCATGTGAGCGAAATAATTTTATCTACAGTTCTCGGTCCAACTCGAACATAGCAACGTCGTTCACAATGCCCAGCCATCAATTGTTATTGTACACGCAACACACGTAATCGCTTATCTTCGGTAGAACAAGGGGCACTTCGTTGGTAATGGGCACTATTTTGAAGTCTGTAGACTGGGATGTCTGCCGAACTTGAAGACTTACAAACTGTTCACTGCTACAAAACTGTGTAATCATCTTGTTTGCTCAATTGCAATGTACTTTTCAAATCGAGGCTGAAGTAATTTCTCGGCTTCGTCTATGGACTCTTTAGAACAGTAAAAAAAAAAAAAAAAGTAATTCCTTTTATGTTTGTTCTACAATAATCATAGATTTCTGAGGGGGTTAAAATGTGATTGGTTAGGGTACGTTGCAGACTTGCTTTAGTCACCAACCGCTTCACTGTACCACCTGCTCCATCACACGGACCTTTGCCACGAGAAGTGGCAAAAAAGTGCCACTCAGCTTTCAAACCAAAGTCTTTTTCATGGTGGCAGAGGTTGATAGAATTTTTTCTATTCTTATACTGTGCTGCAGAGCCATCGTAAAAATTAAAGATCTTAACTATGCCTGAGTGCGATGATATATGATATGCTGGAGGATCTGCTTCTGGAAAAAGTGGAAGGCTACAGTGTTAGCTGTAATGAATCACTAATTACACAATAGTTTTCACTGAAGTTTTACCTTCAAAATTAAAATATATGACAAAGGGGTGGAGAGTAGCTTGAGAATTGATCCAGTGGTAAGACTGGATCTCGTCCTGCATATTACAAATGAAAAGTTTTATGAGTAACCACCCATAATAATTCACTCATTGTCTTTTAGGTTTTCTTTTTGCGTATTAAAATATTCTGATTGCTTTTTTGAGATGTAGCGATGAAGTTTCAAGTCCTAGATATTTTCCAACAATGTCTCCACAAATTCTTCAGGTTAAATCACAAGCTCTAGAAGTTGACATCAATCTGTTAATAGCAATTGTTTATATTTTACTTCATCGTTGATTTCAAATTTTTCAATGTCTTCCGCAATGGCTTCACGGACTTGTTCAATGCCAGGACACTTTTCACAATTGTACATAATGCACTTCTCATTATTTTGATCACAAACCGCCATACACTACACTTCCGTGTAATAAAGTTTTGTTTTTACTGCCGCAAGCATGAGTTTAACATTTGGTGCATTTTATATACACACACAGTGCGTGTGCCAGTTGAACCTGCTAATACACAATGCTTAGGTCTTAACTAGGCAAATTTCGAGAAATCTATTTTGATGTTCAGATTTTTTTTCTTAAATACAGTATGCGACTCCTTGAGATTGTAGAGTATAATTATTTTTAGGCATTGGTTTATGTGCCATCTTCTCTTACAGATACACAATCTTTCTTTCCAGCCATCAAATGACTGCACTCTTCATTTTCATAAAATGCCTTCACTAATATGATGGTATCCTCATCCAACTTTCTCCCAACTTTTTTACTCACAATATCTGGCAATACACAAAGTATCTTTTCTTAGTTGTTGAGTTAACCGATTTAAGTACTGGCTCGCTTCAAATTCGTTCTGAATTGTTGTTACACTCCAGCTGTTAGGAAGTAAACTGAGAATTCCCACTTCCTCCTTGGTAACTTTTGCAGTTTTTTTTTTTTTTGTTCCCGAAGAAGTGTTTTATATTTCACACGTAAACTGTATCAATAGTTTTCCTTCTTGTCCTCTTCTTGCAGTGATGTTTCCAAGTTGAAAGAACAATGCAGCTTATCAGATACAGTTGCAGCGATCTGAGACACCTTCTTTTTTAAAACTGGCGTTCCAGCACAATTGGAGAGTTTCTGTACTTTAACTCGGGACACACCAAGTGCTGAACAGGCTTCATTAACGGCTTCTGTTAAAACACACTCTGGAGCAAACAAATCCTGTGGTAGTTCTGATTTGTCGTCTGACAAATTTTGCTGGGAATATTGTACTTTTTTTTCGGCACCTGCTACACAAACCTTTACTTTGAATCAATTTAAACTGAGAGCAGTTCGTAGTTTTTGTGAGAGTTATTTCACGGAGTGATTTACCGACGGTTTTTTGTGCAATTTTATAAGGATCGGAACAAAGACCGGAAAAAAATTTCCATAAATATAAAAAAACCTTTCATAATGTGCTCTTTTTTTTTTTTTTTTACAACGTGATCTTAAAGACTTCGAGCCTTTAATTATCTTCAGTAAAATTAATAAAATCTTTCAGTTCAGGGAATTCATTCTAAGTTTCTCGAAACGCAGCTCCCGATCGTGAAATAACTTTTTACGTCATATTTCCGGTGTTTGGTATTCCAAGTTAAAGATGAGTTCACGTTTGTCTTGAGAAAACGATCGAGAGCACTCGACAGCTAATGTCTTGTCGAAAGCTGCGTTCCCGGTCGGGAAACGTAAATTCAACATGGCCGGCGAGAAGCACGGTGGCCGTATTTATTGCAAACGGGCATACATCTTATGGTTTCATCCTCCTTAAACGTAATACCTAAAAATAAAATGTTATAATACATGTAGAATATTATCATATGCACATGTTCGGAAGTATGACGGTTATATTTCTGTATCGTGAGCTTAATTCGTAAGTATAGTAACGGCCGAGTGGTTATGTCTATTGGCCGCTATCATGTTGATAAATATGTTTAGGTTTCGGGGCTCGGCTGACAATTTTTTTTTTTTTACTTCTCATGATAATACAGCAAACAATTTTATACCTACAAGCAATAATCGAACTAATTAAATGGGCAGCTTCGATCATTTTATGAATAACTACATAAGCTACACAGTTTTTGTGTATGAAGCGCGTTACTTCGCTAGTGGTAACGGGAATTCATGTGTTCTTACAATAAACACTAAACACTTTTTACCATGCAAGATTTGTTGTTTATGCCTTATGCATATTTCTAGACAAACTTAATTTTTTTTTTTATTATAACGACATTTTACGCATCGTCTTCTAAACATTTCGTTACGTACGTCACAGTGAAATTTATTTAAATTGACTGTTAGATGGGTCAACCACGTAACGAATTATCTCATCCTTTAACAGTCTTTTTTATACGTGAAACAGCATGTTCCTTGGAAACGAGCAATGTTTTCAACTGCCAACCTGTGTATACAACACGTTAACCATTCACCTTGTCATAATTTTCCTCAGCCAAGCGTCTAACCATACGACGAGATAGTAGCCATGTCGAGAAATTTCCCTCAAAATATCCCGCGTTACGCTTTGATAAATGGATTAGTACGTGTTTTATATTAGATAATGTATAAATAATAAATGTATGTTTGTGCACTTCTATGCATTAACTAACCACTTAAATGTAGTTTGTAAGAATAGCTTTATTTTCATCATAGATTATTACAGGGACAGCGTGTGTTTGCATTCGTCACGTTGCCTGCCTGAAAACACCGCCGGGAAGGGAAGAGAGTTGTGGAGGGGCGGTCGGTAAAGCCGGTCTCGAAACGATAGTGCGCTTAGAATAACTATTTGGGCATATTTTGGCCCCGATAGTTTCAAACGGCGTCTCCCGATCGACAGAAGCTTTGACTGTCGAGATCGACATCGAGATCTGCCGATAGACTACCCGAGAAACTTAGAATAAACCCCCTGAAGATCGACTCTGTGACATACCTCTCCTGCATAAATACCGATAGAGCACTCCATCATGTTGCAAAAAACGGATATATGATGTTATAAAATATATAAATAAACTCACCGAAAACATTAATCACCGCTATAAATACGACCGTCCAACTTGCAAGATATTTGTTGGTGTATATTGCGCACAAAATGTCTGTAAAATGCCAAACTGTGGAGAGACTAAAATATCACCAGTCGCACTCGTTCACCAGACTGGAGTATACTCTGCATGCTGTACAGTAATCTATTGTTATCGACAAGTTCAGACCTGCTGACTTAATTCGTGACACCAGATAAGCCTCGACATGGAAGGCAAGCGCTCTCTGCTGATAAGTTCACATATAGCACTGCTGAGTGAGCTTGCTTCCAGATTTCGAATGTTTATAAACTAGAGATATCATAGTATGCCACTCTGCGAGCTCTTTCAAAGCCATTCAGACTACATCCATACAGAATAAAACAAAAAACGTAAATATTTTCCGATATAAAATACTATCTGAATTTATTAAATTTAATGATATTCTAAGTGCCATAACTATTTTACAACTTGGAATCACAAAGACAACTATTTTTTTTATTGAAAGGGTATAATAGAAGCTTTATAATGAAGTTATTTTTAGATATTTAAAGTTAGTCCCACATTAATGTTTCAGTCCTGAAAAAATATTTTTTTCAAAATTTCTAACTTTCAGAAATGTTTTATACATTGAAGTATTGAGAGTAACAAGCTGATTTTTCTACCACAAACGTTGCNGAAAAAGGGGGGGGGGGAATCAAGTTTTACTAGCAGTTCTTCCCTTAATTTTTAATGCCTAAATTTGTGGAAAATTGAAGTTCGTTTGGCCAAATTTAGACATGTATAACATTCCAAAGACTCCAAAAATTTCAGGATTTATTTGTATCATAAATAACTACGAGTACATGCAATAAATTTTCTATGACGCCATACAGAGCTTTGTAGATTTTAGAGAAAAACGTTATGGCCAATTCAAAAAATCCTCAAAACAGTGATTTTACAGTGTCCTTGCAACAAGTGATTACTTATATCTAGAAAGATTTTTTTTTTTTTTCTAAAAATTTAAAAATTTGGGATTTTTCTTAGGAAGGGTGGCAGAAATCACTGCCCAAGTTTCAGAAAAATTAAAAATGGCGAGGCAAAAAAATTAATTGAATTTTGTTTACTTCACATGGAATAACCCGTTTTAATTTTTTGTATTTAAATTTTACTACTTGTTATTCTGTAGTCGTAAAAAGGCGGGAAAATATCAGTAATTTAAAGTTTATGTTAAACTATTGGTGACAAAATTTTGCCTTCACAGTTTGGATTTCATTTCTGCACTGCATAGAAACGCTAATAGCCATACTTCTATTGTTGCATCCTTTTATAATTTTGCTTCGCAAAAACTTAAATTAGCAAGAAATAGAGGAACATAGTGTGCGACGCCCATAGGCGTGCGTAGCCTTCATCATTAAGATGTGCCACAAAAAGATTCGCTCTATGGTCACCTATACAGTAGAAATTCAGAAAGTACTCACAGAAAATTAGTTGTGCCACAACATAAATTAATAAGAAGACTACAGTTCGCAATAATTGCCTTATATTCGTTCAAAACCCAGTTATGTAATGCTAATTAATATCTATTACGTTTTAAAAGTGAAGTGATACAATTAATAAATATAATTTATTAACTTGTATAACATTTAAAAAAAGTATATTATTTAATTTAAAATAGCGTTAAGTAAAATATTCCTAGAAACAAGAACATCCAATATCTATACTAAATCTATGGAAACCAAATTTAGGTTTAGAAAGAACAGCCTTCAAAATTCTGTAGTAATCAGTAATGAGTATGCATTACTAACACATAGGCAGTCACTTATCATGCCAATGTTATCTTAGACCTAAATCACGTTTTGTGAATAGATAAAAATACAAAACAGGAACATTTTTTATAGCGAGTTGGGTGAGACTGGCTACACTCGGCCCGCCCCATGCGAACGCCCGTGTTGGCGCCGAGCCCTAACACCCGACCTAACCTCTCCAGTCCACTCAAAGGGGCCGCGGTTGCTGAGCGGTTAGACTGTTCGCCTCCCACCAAAGCAAACCGGGTTCCATCCCCGGTCGAATCACCACCGGATTGTCACAAATGGTAATCGTGCCGGACGATGCCGCTAGTTGCCGGGTTTTCCCGGGGATCTCCAGTTTCCCCCGCCCTTGCATTCCGACGCTGCTCAATTTTCATCTCATTTCACCCTCATCGGCTCTCTAGACCTCAAGACGTCCAAATCTCTCAATAGACTCCAATTCACTCACACATAAGAGTTATTTCAGCTGCATTCTTAACATATTTTTGTTTACATTTCAAATCAGGTTCTAAAATGTACTGTATATAGGACATCGAGAAATTTAAAATGCTCTCAGCGACTAGATATTTTGCGCCAACGGAGTTGTAAGAGAGCTGGATGTAGAGCAGATATGGAACGCAAGGGTGGGGTAAATGGGAACACCCCGATAAATCCGTTAGCAAACGACAACGTCCACTATGTTTCTCGTATGCGAAAACAGGGCGTGACATCTCCGGGAATTGAACCCACACATCGGTTTGGAAATGGGGCTGGATAACCATAGATGTATTCGCAGATATATATCCATAGACGTCAAGCTTCATCATTGCACAGAATTCTGGACATGCGGTATCTTCACACTTTCTGAATCAAACCCGTTCATGACGTGTTTGTTTGAGTCCTTAATTATGTAACTTATCACAAGCGTCTTATATTTTTGGTAACTTAAATGTATCCTATTTTTGGTTAAAGTAAACTTTTAATTTTTATTTTATTTTTAAATTGTAATATTTTAAATTATCAGCAATAAAAACAGAAAGAGAATGCCTGGTAATAAATAATTCACATGTAAAATATTAAACTGAGTGCGCACGAATGCGGTGCGTTGGCCCTATGGTGTAATTTTCTAGACTAGTTTAACCTTTATCTTTGAAGGTGAGTTCATGTTTTCATGATGGTGTTATTGGACTGTCTGCATTCCGACCATGATACTAAATTTAAAACGCGCGTGCGCGCGCACACACACGCACACAAAACTCAGCAAGACAAAAACGAAAAAAAAAAAAAAAACCGTTTTACACCACCACACACACACACACACACATAATTATGAACAACTGTTTCCTTGTCAACATATAACAAATATGTATATAATTAAAACCACAAAAATATGGACGAACAACTTATTATTACAAGCAAGACAGGCAACAAAAGCAAACCAATAGAAAAGACAACACTATGACAAAAACGAAAAACACCACACAAGTGAAAAAAGGTGAAAAATAAAAAACAATACCAGTAGACACAGCTGAACAATAAAAACTAAAAACACACACACACAAAAAAGGAAAAACCACAATGAAACACAAGTCAGGAAAAAGTATTCCTTGTCAGATTATAAAACCAAATAATTCAACACTACGAACAACACAGGAACCACAAAAATAACTAAGAAAAAATGATAACACAAAAAATAATTAGAAGTCTTCACGACGTGTCGGGGTCTGAAATCTGTTTTTGTCTTGCTGAGTTCTGTGTGTGTGTGCGTTTTTTTTTATATAGTCTCATGGTTGGCAATGGACACAGTCCAATCACACACGTGGGGCGGCGCAATATCCTGAAAGTAGAACTTCAGCAGGACTTCAGAAACTCTGGAAGTAACCGCGAATGTGCAATACCTGCAAGTACTCTGTCATCGTGGCTTGAGACAGTGCAGAATAAATTAGATTTTCTCACGGACGTGTGTTCTTGCTTCCTTTATGATTCTATCGTAATTTTTTTTACTAACGCGGATTAACTGTTTGCAGACGAATGACGTGCGTTCGAGTACCAGAAGTCTTGCTGGCACAGTGAAACAGGGCGTTTCGCCTCGCAGACGGAAACCAGTGAGAGAAGAAACTTTGGATGTATACAGTAAAGTGGAAGCTAGCAATCGCTCAGAAATGTTCCCACTATAAATCACTGCGTGTGAACATCGTCTGTATGGCTGTTTCTCGCCATACAGTTGTGTGTTATTTCTTAATTTTCGTACCAGTATGATATAATTCTGGTTGGTAGATATCCATATAATCTCTAATTTGGGCCCGAGATATTTCTGTGCACAAAATTTGTGTTTGGCGTTTGTACAAGATATCCGTAAATTATTTTCAATCGTGAAACAGGCTGTAGATCTAGCCGTGAGTTATCGAATTAACACAATTCGACCTTAGTAAAAAAAAAAACTGCTGTTTTTTAATTGTTCAAACATTCATACCTTTGGTCAGTATTGTACATAACATTGCTACAAGTGAAGGTTGTTGCTCTTTCTTTTTTGCGTAATATTCTCGACGATTTTAACTATTAAACGTCAGTAACGAATATTGTATGTGCAGAAAATCTGCGTTTCTTTCAGATGTGGGCTGTCTTTTCATTATACGACATTGACCTTTCGTAGTGTAAAAAAATATCAATCTAGACTATAAATTATAATAAAACGTGCCTGTTTTTAGATTACTGCAAATGCAGAGAAAAATAAAGTTTTTTTTTTTTAAATTTAGGTTCCCCTTCAAACTCTTACACATCTAGACGAATAATTTGCAAGTTCTGATTACATTAGTAACACACTAACTCAGTATGGCATTAATCCGTTCAGTCCCCGCGCTCACGATCGTCGACACGTTGCAGATGAATATATATGAACAGCACTGTACACAGCAAGTATTCCTTGTTGGCAATCTGATTTGTGCAATTTCCCACGTCTGTTTAACACGAATGGTTAATGGCAATATTGTCAAACACGCAGCACGGGCACAGCGCGTACCAAAATATTACGTGACTGCAACAGTTGAATTTGGAAATTAATGTATGGCCGAGGGGGTAAGAGGCTCGACTTCACTGCACTATACATATCTTCATTGGCTACTGGCAGCTATATGACGTCACTGACCTGTGCGGCCGTGTTACTGGAGAATGGTTAGCTCTACCATTGAGCCTGTACAATTGATCAAAACTGTCCCTAAGATATGCCACACGAAATTTCTTTATAGCAGAAGCCAAGCAAACCATACAATATCTTGGTGTTTAGTTTGTAGCCACATAATAACCTCGAACTTATGGCTTGTATTGAATGGCAGATAATGTGTACCACCTGGAAGTGTTGAGGGCGATAATGGGGGTTGTTGAAAGGGCAAGGACGCAGCTTCCGTTATTTGACGGGCTTCCTAAGTGTCGTTGGATTGAGTTAGGTGGGGGAGGGGGTGTACTGTGGCAGGCTAGCTGTGAGGGAAGAGTAACTGTCTTCCAACCGCCCCTGGGCAAATAAACGGGCGGCGTCCCTTCATAATGGATGGCCGAAGCAAGAGCGGCGCAAAAACATTCAAGCCGACTTCCCACCGCTAGTTCCTTCTTCCCCCGGCTCTCGTTTTCTCGGCCGACTTGTTTTTTAAGACGTCGTCAGACGTCTGCACCCGGCCTTTCCTCCCCCCCTCTGAAATATTGATGGCACCGTCCCGCCGGACTCCAGGGGGCGCATCCGCCGAAGGGGGATCCGATGCCGGCTCGTCAATTATGGACATGGTAACTTTCCTCGACTTCTGACGGTTCGGGAAACTGTCCCTTCCTCGCCCTGTCTTTGCCACTGGAGACTCCATGTCCGTAAACTAACGGTCGCCTTCCCCGAATGTTCCTTGGTCACGTGATTAGCACTTGGTCGGCTGGGAAAATGTATCTGAGGTCATGCACGGTCAATACTATTGTGAACATTCCTACCACCTTTGAGACAAAACCAGCACGCATACAATCCCATTTTTACGCGAGTATTTACCTGGATCTTTCAAGAGCCTATTCTGAGACAAAGATTGTTTTAGTCCACTGTAAATTTTCTTCAATAAAATATTTTTTTATAGCAACTACTTCCTTGTTTGGTCGTGCCTAACGAAGTATTTTGTTGACTCAAACTAATCGTCTGTAAGCGAGCGGCAATACATTTCGTTACAAAATATAAACAATTTATATATAATGGCTTTAATGAACACGATGTATTGTAAATGCTGTTAGGTATATGTATAATGGCATTTTGATTGGGTCACAGGAAACTCGTCGTGCTATTGGTTGACACCTGGCCGGTAAATGAACGTTACTATGACAAATGTGACCAGTGGAGTTTAGACTATAAGCACAGCGTTGAGTGTAAAAAAATTGAAAACTAGCATTTCTGCGGCAGTGGATATAGGGGACTCGTGACTGTCTTGTCTTCTGCCGTATTTAGAGATAGTGGGAGAACGGCGAAAGTGTTTTACGTCAAAATATTGTTCCAAACTCTGTATTGTCTTTCCTCCTTCATGGCAGGATGTTTTTTTCTTGACGCGACATTTACTACAAGACATCACGTCTGACGCGCAGGGAGACATTCGGTTCCCTAGTTAAGGACACCTCCACAGTAACAAACACATAGTTTGTGCGAGCTCCAGTCCCCAGCCAAGGGCCGTTACTGGAGTTATGATGTTATTTATCATTTCTTTTATTCATTTCATCGTTAGCGGGTTCCACAGGATGCGAAATCCCCATGGACACGCTACTTTTAAAGGCTCCGCACCCCCCGCGGTTTCACGACTGTAGGCCGTTCACTGTAAACTGCGCACTTTTGAAACCCCTGCTTAAGATATACGTCCATGCACATCGTGTATTTTTCCACCCTATGTAAAATTAACATTGCCGTGGGCACTTTATTCCTGCGTCGGTCAAAGAAAATTGTGAAATTATTATAAAAGTAAGTATTTTGAAAAATTGCAAATTGTTACACTTGCGCGCATTAAAAAACAGAAAGTAAAAGAAATAATTTCGATTTTCACAACTGTATATCTGATACTTTTAGTTCGACTTTAAAACGTGGAACTACTTTCCCTCTGTTATTGCCAACTTTACTGGGTGCATGCCAGTCAGTGTGCCCATTAAAATATGTGCTGGTAGGAGCAGTGATATCTTGCAGGGGTTTATTTCAAAAGTGCGCAATTTACCGTGAACATCATTCACATTCGCACACCTGCCCCACTGGACGTTTTTTTCTTATGGGTCCCTATTCTGCCATCTCCTAGCTTTCTTTTGAAGATTGCTCTTATGAAGTGAGATATTCTGAATCGCGATACGGTGATGCCACACTCCTCTGACGACATTGTAGCAGCTTTGCCGGTTGCGATTTTCAACACACTGCCTGCACGAGTCAAGCCTCAACTGTCCTCGTGGGCATTGGTTGGAATTACAGGCTGCACCGGACACAAGCCTCATCAGGTCTGCGCTTTTGTACTGTTTTTCTCGACTCGGCCACACCACTGCTTCCTGTTTATTATTGGCTCGCTGTTAAACAGCGCGAGTCAAAATAACTTCAATCTAGTCATGGCAATGCGACAAAAAAATTAATACTTGAAGTCTACACGTCCACCGAATGAATGAGCGAAATATTGCGAGCTATAGTTAGTGAAAGTAATATTCGCCCGGATATATTTAGTTATTCTTGCCCGGGTGTTTATCAGGGTCGTACAAAAACACAATAGTAGGGCTTACATCAAGAGTAAATAGCGAACTTTTTGTTTTAAGATAATTACGTTGATTTGTAAATGTTGTTCTGTACGAAAGGACATTTGTAGGGCAAGTTTGCGCAGTGGCAATTAAATTAAGCGAGACAAAAGAAAGCAGCGAATGTGAGACAGCGGAAGGCAGACAAAAACACGTTAGTCACGAAGTTTCGGGAAATTAGATCTGTTCCTATCTTAAAGTGATACCAAAACATCGACGTTTTAACATTGCATTCGAAAACTGTTATTACCTACTTGTGTTAATGCGTTGAGATCCAGTTTACTCAGCTGTGTACATAATGAACAGGAAGGATATTTATAGCCGCGAGCATCAGTACCCAATGATCTTCCTTGTGAGAACTGATTCATAAACGTTTTGGGTTATGAATGGTGCGGTGCACATCACTGTCGCCGAACACAATACAGCTCAGTGGTTGTAATAAAACAGTTGCTCTGTAGACTTAAGTACAGTACCCGTCAGCAAATTTCTTATGTGCAACACCTGTAATTAAAAAAATAAAGTGTGTCCGAAAGAACTAATTTATAAAGACCTGCAAAATTCGCGGTATCTTTTCAGTGGCAGGATTGACTCCACTGCCTTACAAACAAGTGAGCCCAGTCCGTGATTTCATTGGCCGCTGCACTTTAATTAACGTCATCTTCCTGCTTGATTTCCTTAGAAGAGAATAGCCACTTCAACGCTGAACTTATTGGCTTGAGAGTTTTCCAGCCAATAGATGAAGTCGATCGAACGTACAGTAACTTGGAGTACAGTCTGTCCTTAAATCATAACGTGAATTTTGTATGCCCCTACTAATTTATCTTCGTTCTGTTAAGTATCTTCCTGCCATCAGTGTCAATGAGGGCGCTTACACCATTTTTATCCCGTATATAGAGCATACTTGTGGGATAATTGACCTGCCCGTCCGTCTCCGAACCACGGGGTGCAGCTGCTTCTCCTCTGGAAATCCTGCAATTACGGAGGAACACGCGTAAAGGGCTTTTGTCTTTTCTTTCTCGTCCGAGAATACCCCTCCTTTTCACCTTTCCCCCGCCGAGGAAATTAATTGTCTTGCTGTCAGGAAAATTGGTAGATTTCCACCTCAGGAAACCACTTGGGAGTTTTCTCCCCGGGTGAAAAAAAAGGGGGGAGGGGAGTTGGGGAAGGGTTGCGCTACTTTGCCCCCCACCCGTGCCGCGTGTCAGAAGAGTTTTCCGGGAGAAAAGCTACAGCGAGTTTCCGGTGGGGATGAAGGAAGCATTGCCTTTTCCTTTCATGAACTTTCACTCCCTCAGCCGCCCAACCCTCTCTCCCCATACACGTCTTGCTCGGCGGTAGTAACGATGACTGATAGCGCGGGCCCCTGGCGGCGGCGGCTGGAAGAACATTTCCTGTTTGAACTTTGCTCTCCACTGACGCACCACTAGGATCGCTGTCCAGAGGTGGCTGTTTGGCTCCTAGACTAAGAATGAGGTAGACCGACCTCGCTGCCTGCGCACATCCTGTCTCCGTGTCCCAATATCTAACTGGTTTTCTGCCAACACGACTAGTAAAAACGGCGTGGATTGGATTTGAGGTTAGAACAACTTCCTCTCACCAGTTTGAAATGCAGTTACATTGAATTCAAATCGGTGGAAGTATTTTATTAATATTAAAGTGCCTGTCTTTTGAAAAATAACATATAAACGAACACGTTCATCAGTGTTGACCATGAAACATTGGCAGTTGTATTCCTTTCGGGTAGGTCAGTGTTGGGCGCATGCGCATAAGATGAATAATCTGTCTACACAATTTTTAATCTATAGTTTGGTCTCGTGGGGAGGGGCGTTGTTAGAAGAGAGGCGAAAAAGGTGGGATTGTCGCGTCACGAGCCCGATATTGAAGACTTGCATATCGATTGTATTTCTAAATGCCTCGCTGGTTATGATCACAGGAAAGCCTGTTACGTCGCGTCCACAACAAACAATAATCTGTTCGCAGTATCTTCACACTTTTGGAAACGAACCTTTGAGTGAGTGAAGAGATTTGGGCGGCTATTAACATAGAGATCTTGAGAGTCGATGAGTGTGAAGCGAGGTTAGGATGGAGCAGCGCCGGAATGAAAGGACGGGAAACGGGAGACCCCGAGAAAACCCGCTGACCAGCGGCATCGTTCGGCACGATTCCCACATGCTAAAATCCGGAGTCGACCCCGCCGGGAATCGAACCCGGTTTGCCTTGGTGGTTGGCGAATAGTCTAACCACTACACCACCGCGGGCCCTAAGAACCTTTGAAAAAATCACCCAATGAATGACGTGTTTAGTTATTTCTTAAATATGTCATGTATCGTAAAAGTCTTATACTCCTGTTAACTTAAAAGTTATCATAGTTTTGTTTAAACTGAACTTTTACTCTCACTTTATCTATAAGAGAGTGGAGAGATGTTGGGTGGTCGGCCCTTAACGAGACCTTGAGAGCCGATGAGCGTGAAGCTAGGTATGGAGCAGCGCCGGAATGCAAGGGCGGAGGGAACTGCAGATCCCCGAGAAAACCGACCAGCGGCATCGTCCAGCACTATTTCTACGTGCAAACATCCGGAAGCGACCCTGCCGGAAATGTGACCCGGTTTGCCTTGGTGGGAGGCGGGCCAACTGCGGCCCCAATTGTATCTGTACATTATATTCTGTCGTGCGTAATTAATATAAAGACAGATAAAATAGGTGTGTTGGTAATGCTTAGTGATAAATAATTACCATGCTAAAAATGCTGTGTATTTTTTTAGACTTAGTTAATCTTTGTTTGCATGAAACGGATGAAACACCTGAAAGTAAAACTGTAGCAGGGCTTCAGAAAAGTTGGAAGTAACTACGATTGGATTTATAAACTCTTGTCCCCACTTATTTTATTCCGCTATGTTTACCAAACGTTGGAAAATCACATCAGATATCTAAATGTCAAACTTTAATAGGCTTTGTACACTTTACGTTATACGAGTAATTGTTGGTTCTCGTGTATTGTAGTCCATGAATTTTTCCTATTTTCATTCTGTTATCGCTGATTTTCCATTGCGTAACTAGTTTGATCCAGGGCTGGCATTCATATCTCTCGAGATTTCTTTTGTGACGAGTTTATTTTCCTAGGGCCTCCCATGGGCATATGTTTTTAATCAAAATTCAGTTACAAAGCCCCTGTGATTTACACATGTATACGTTCTGGTCTCTTATAATGAATACCCTAATTTTTAAACGTGTAGTAAGAGGTCGTAATATAAGAATAATAATTATTTCCACATTTCAGGCCTAAATGTGGTGCCAAACGGTCAAACTATCAAGGTGTCAAATCCAGAAGACTGAATGCACCCGTGTGATTTAAAAGAGCTATTTTAAGTTCAAGAAATATGAACATCTAAGTTAATATTTGCTTATATTTACCTTAAAATATTGTACAAGTAGAGTGCTTAACGAGATACCATTTTTCGACAGCGCCGCCAATGTTGAGCATATTGCCAACTCTCAGTATGCTTGGTATGCTTGGGCACATGCATAACTTCATAAACCAGTTCAGTGTATTTTTCAAAAAGTAAATAACCACCCGGCCAACCAAATAATTAAAATACGTACTTCACAAAATAACATTGTCGAAATGCATTATTTACCACTAAGTAAACAACTACTTCATGTGAAAATAAGAGTCAAAAACACTTTACATGTACACTAACATCATGTCAAACTGCAGCAATTTTTTTTTTTTACTTAACTGTTTTTGAACTGTTTTTGAAAGTGACAGACTGAGTAGTAATAATTGTGCTTGTTCCACACTGGAATGTTATAACTAATTCAGTCTCCTATAGAATTTGTGGTTTTCTCTCTATTTGATCGGTCAACAGGCAGAAAACAACCATTTTACCAGTAAAAATCCTTGCAACTTATTGAATTAGTTGAAATTCACCTGATTCTACTGTACAGTGTAGTATTGTCATAAATATAATATGCGCGTTCCTATCGCTGTAAAATTATTACATGCAAAGCTTTATGTGTAGCATAGAAAAACATTTATTTGAGGTTGTTTTCTTTACTACAAAAAAATCTTACTATTCATTATAATGAAAGGGGAAGGTTAATGAAACTTAGGTGTACTGTTATTAGATTTTTCCTTTATACGTTTTAGTTTTATGGGAGTATTATATTTCTTTAAAGGAAAGAAAAAGTTTCTTGAGCTTGTTTTGTTTATAGTATAGCAAGGGTTAAGTAATACTAAAAAAAAATTTTATTTCGCATATTGTAGTTTTAAGCACCCACGTACGTAACTAAATGCTCAATGCTATGTTACCAAATAACAAATTCCGTAGATCATCAAAATAGACAACATGTAAATTTAGAAAATGTAGTTGAAAATGATACGAACACATTTTTATATGCGTACGAAAATAAAAATACGGCGTTTGTTGCATAAAAATCGGAATTAACAAAGTTATTTTAGTATTAAAACAGTAACCTTTGCTGCCGCTGTCACGTGAAAGCGGAACGCTCTCTCTTTGGTTTGACGTCACTTAATACCTGGGATGATATTAATTACAGCGATGAAAATCTGTTATAAAAGTTTAAGGATTTGGCTTATTCCTCAAAAGCTGTTTTATTTCTTTTTATTTAAGGGAAATGGTTATAAAAGCAACACAGCTCACTTGCGTACGACGCGTAGGCTACTTAGTGTTACTTTTGTCTACCTTGTCTCGTAATTTTTTTTGTAACGTCCGTCTTAGTAATTTAGAAAAAAAGGGGAAGGGCAAATATGAAAGTAAGATCATCCTTGATAAACATTTCAAAAAACATGCATTTTAGTATTTTGAAAGTGAAATTAAATTAAGTTGCTATTTAACTTAAATTATTAGGCTTATGAAAACTACATAGCGACAAGTCAAAACAACTTAGATTTATTAGAAATTGCTATGTTTGAGAAGTACCGTATAATATAAACTAAACTTTTTGCAAGAGGGACCCTGAGCCCCACCCAAATAATTTAATGTTTAATTTGCATGGGTTAACATCGTGACACGTTTTTATTTATGCACTAAAATGTGAATATAGCCTAAATATATCTGTGCTCTTGAAACTAATGTTAGACGGAATGTGGTATAGATATTTTCTTATTAATTTAATATAACTTCTGTTAGGCCTAACTTGGAATGTATAAACTTACAAAATGTAAAATTTTCATTGTGTGGCAAATTTTTTGTAAACATA
This sequence comes from Clitarchus hookeri, assembly GCA_002778355.1. Lineage (NCBI taxonomy): Eukaryota > Metazoa > Arthropoda > Insecta > Phasmatodea > Phasmatidae > Clitarchus > Clitarchus hookeri. Next base: position 135,909 of record NQII01003357.1, on the reverse strand, counting down.
TTTATATGCCTTTATTATTATGAAATACGTAACCATATTTTTTAATGCTCACGTCCACATCACATACGAATTGCTAAACGCGTTGTGGTGCGTATTAAACAATACCATAGTGCCGTAATGAAGGTTAGGTCAGATGTTAATAGTAGACATTAAAAAATTCAGTGTTAAAACTACCTACATAGGGGAAACACAAACACCTTAAATATAATTACATACGTCAAAATGGTCTTCTAAAACAAAAATAACTGATTTTGGCGAAACATCTTCAATGTTTCGCCTAACTGCGTCAAACCACGTCTTCCTGTTTGTTTCTTTTTGTGTAACTAACAAATATTTTATCAGGTGTTTTGCGAGACTTACTAGTACACTGCGGTACAATAAACCAGTTCGATGGTTTGGGGTAATTTATTCTTTATTTTCCCTTTCCATTACTTCAAGAAATTTATGTTTAAGCAAATACGCCTCGCCGCTGAAGCAAACAAACGCGGCGGCCGAGGTTGCATCTGACTTGTGACGTCACGGAGTGATCAGGCCCGTTTTGGCGGGCTTTTCAAACGTAAAACTTTAATTCCTCCATAACTTTTTTCAAAACTAATTTTTAAATCGTGATACTTTGTAAATACATTTCTAACACATAAATGATTGAAAACCAAGTGACAGCAAAAAATGCGCATGTTACTGATTAACCTTCAAATATGCCTACTGACTTAACTGGAAAGAATACTGCTGGGAGATTGTAACGACAGTGATGTGTTGGCAGCAGAGAAAACGTTTTCAGAGTGACAGTGTTAGTATTTGCATGTGTGTTTGAAAGGATATACAGTGGAATGGAAGTATAAGGAAAACAGGGTATTTCAAAGTGCTACATTTACCGTCAAACTGCTATAGCAAACGCCCTGCTGCAAGCTCCTAGAGAGAGAAAATGGGGTCATTGGTGTCAGGTGCATCTTTGCGTGCCGACCTCAGGCTGATGTTTATTTTTTCCTCTAGTGAACCACTCGTTATTTATGTCGTACATTTTCTCATTCCTTGCAGTTACTCACTGTTATAAGCTCCCTGCTCCTACTTGCCGTGCAGAAAATGCGTGTTTAAAGTATATTTGTTTGACACGAAATTTCCGTAAATGTTTTTTTCTTTTTACTATGAAGTAAAAGTTAAGGTGGGGTCTAAATTATAGCAACAGGAACATATATTTGTAGCAATAAAAAAAAAGGTCGCCACTTTATAGTCAGCGTAAAGTTGTATTTGCAAGACGTCTGTTACATAGGGTCATGAAGACCATTGTACATTGGATATGCGTGGGGAAAGTCAAACTTATGACTTCTCCGCACGAAACCTAGCAAACACTGCAATAGGCAGGCAATGTGGAGGTTATTTTTTAGTTTGTCAAATTGCAGGTTTCTTGAAGAAATTTGACGTTTAAAAAACGAACCGTGAATAGATTAGGGCAAAAATGTTTGAATGTGTTTGTCGAATGTTGAAGACTGTTAAGAAAATTACGCTAAGTTTATTTGGCATCAGGCTACACTTCAAACACGTAAACATTTTGAGTTTATTTTACAATTGCGTCGCAATTTGTTAGGCACCCCTTGCAGGACTCTTCAGTCAATAATAAACCTGCAGCAAATAATTACGTAATTACTAGCTACCTTGGCTGGGGACAAATTGGCTACTCATTGTGGAATCACCCTGTGAGCAGTTAGATAAGGCCTGAGTAACCATATGACTTCGGAGTCTAGAACACAGGAAACTGAGTTCGTGAAATATTTATGTCGTTTCGTATACACTGTAAAGTTTTTTTTTGACCAATGCAAAACCATTTTTGGAATTAAATTACAAAAAAAAAAATTCTGCAGCGCTAGTAAAAGTTGTTTTATAAAAATTGCAATGCAAATATTTGTAATATTACGAATTAATAATTTAAGACTTGTATTTCAGCTTACTTTATCGAGAAGTGGAAACAAAATTATATTTTTAATGCTCTCGTAAACTACTGTAATGGAAGAATAATATAGAAAGGAAAAAAAATTTTAGAATGGAATACAAGCAAATAGAGAAAGTGACCTTTCCGATACCGAGGTTTGAACCCGTACATTCCCGGTTACCACGCAAGCATTTTTCCATACGACCACTTCGCCTTGCAAACTTCGTAGGTCTTGTTTTAGTGCTATGATTGTAGTTTATTAACTCTGGAAAGAATAATACTAATCTCCCCTCTTGGGAAGTTTTGAGTTTAGTGAATTACGCAATTAATTCACTTCATAAGGACCTTAAAACTACAGGTTTATTGAATTAGTTACACAGTTGCCGTTTTATAATGGTTGAATATATAATTTAAGAACTTTGCGTTTGGATTACACTCGTTGGCATCGCAAACCAGCAAATTTTCGTTTCAATCTATTCGGTTGGATACAGAAATAACTATACAGGAGAAATAGACATAACAGCGTAATCACATTAGATTGTATTTCCTAGGAGTGGAGTGGAGAGATTTTGGCGGCTCTTAAAATCGTGTTATTGAGGGCCGATTGTGGTGAAACGAGGTTAGGATGGAGCAGCGCCGGAATGCAAGGGCGGGGGAAACGGGAAATTTCCGAGAAAACACACCGACCAACGGTATCGTCCGGCACGATTCCCACATGCGAAAATCCGAGAGCGACCCCGCCGAGAATTGAACCCGGTACGCCACTGCCAGTGAGTGACCGCTTTTACCCCGGACCTGGTGTAGTCTATTCGTGGTTTCTTCAATTTTTTTTTATTATACCTTTGAAAAATTACCCTATGTATAACGTGCTTGGCTGTTTACTAAAAATGTCATGTATCACAAGTGTTTTATACTCCAGTTAACATAAAAATACCTTATTTATTACTATATTTAACTTTTACGTATATTGTATCTATAAATTGTGATTACTTTGTTTGTGATGAATATGAATAAAAACAGGGAGAAAATAGGTGTGTTTGTAAATGCCTTGTGAGAAATAGTTCTTATTGAATTGTGTGCGCACGAATGCGGTGCGTTATCCCTAAGGTGTAATTCTCTATACTCGGTTATGTTTTGTTTACATGAGGCGGAAAAATATCCTGGAAGTAGAACTTTAGTAGGCCTTCGAGTTGGAAGTAACCGTGAATGGGCAATACTACGAAATTCCCGTCGTTGTTTTCTTGCACGTTTGATACTGGTTCACAGTTCTGCCGCAGAGGAAACAAGAATACAGAGGCGAAACAGCCGCTTGTACCGTGAATCTCTGCACACACCGGCGTAATGACGTCACTGCCCAGAAACACGTAGAACGACGGTCGTATATAAGCGCCTGGTAACCTACTCGCCAGCCGGCGGTCTTGAGTCATTAGGAAACGTTTTCCGGAAAGTGCGTACCCGGTCCCTGGCGATCAGAGAACGGGTACGCCGGCATCAAAGGCACTGCCACACCACTTCGCTCCTATGCGATTGTCTACTCTATGCCTCTGCGAAACGTGTCTACACTGTAAGAAAAGATTTGTTAGTGGCTTTAAAACTGTTTGGTTGATGATTTTCAAGGCGAAATTTTGTCGCTGGTAAAATCCAGATTGTGATGCCCAATAACGCGTAGATTGACAAGTACCACTGCTCACTAACGTATTTGTTTATTAACAATAAATTTATTGACTGCCACCAAAACATTTAGTTGGCAGCAATGGCATTAATGTCATCCACATTCATTAATATTTGCTGCAACTCCAAAACTGCATTCATTGTATTCTGCGCGTGCGCTCTGGCTGGCGTATTCGAAGTGGCCGCCTTCTGTCTGGCCACGACGACATATTTGTCCGTGTTCGTGTCTTTGCATCAGGTTACGAACTAATTAATGAGGGATATTCTTAAAAACATCGTTTATATCATTCTTTTTTTTTTTCTAAATAAGTAAATGTTACACACAAATGATTCCAGGAAATTAACTTCCCGTGAGGTGAAGTGTGCAGGCCTTTTCGTGTGTTCGGCTCTCAAGACCCTCGATGTTAAGAGCCGCCCATGTCTCTCCGCCCCAATTTTTCGCGTGTGCCACGCATTAGTCAACGTCGAGCAAGGTGGCGTAACGGTAACGCACCGAACTCGCGTGTGAAAGGGTCAGGGTTCGGGTCCCGCTGTTGGCGAGGTTTATTTTAGTTTTTATGTGTTGGTGACTACAAACGTCATTTTATAGTTGCCACCAAATACTGCAATGACAAAAAAACTTTTTTTAGTGCTACAAAATATTTTGTGATGTCTATATTGACAAAAGAATTTTGTGACCACCAATAAAATTTTGTTGGTCACCACAAAACAATTTTTTTCAGTGTAAAAAATGCCCATGAAATCATTAAGGCCATCTGATTTTCGCATATAAATATTCTACGCACGTTAGACTTCCATATCTTACGTGTACTAGTGCAGTTTTCCTTTCGTTATTAGGGGCCGCTCGCCTCCCGCAAAGGCGAACCGGGTTCGATTCCCGGCTAGGTCGCTTCCTGTTTTTCGCACGTTGGAATCGTGCCGTACGATGCGGCAGGTTGGTACATTAATGAAAAGGTCTTGTTGAATCTAACAAAATTTGTTTGGCTCTACCGTATTAATTATTTTTATAAGGGCAATGAAATATTTTGTTGTTAAATGAAACCAAATTATTATGTTTATCTTATTTGGTTGCCCGAAACTGTAAGATTTGGTCGGTGTAACTAAATATTTGTTTGGCTCTACGCACATTAAACAGTTTCGCGTAAGGGCACTGCCTATCGGCTGACAGCTGCGAAATTTATATAGGAAATCCCATGTTAAGGAAATTTCGCCCCAGTGCGTTAATTCTAAAGATAGGCGTTTCAAATAAAATGCATTCTTCGCGAATTTCTTAGGAGAAGATCCCTGCGAGAGTATATTATCAATATAGCTAGGCAGTATGTATTTTTTATAAAGCATATAAATTTAGAAAGATCCCTTGCAAGCAGGCTATACAAGTTATGGAAACATCTCCGCTGTAGGGAACTTCTTCTCAAAAATTCGTGAAGTATACATTTTGTTTAAAACGCCTGTTTTTAAATATAACGCACTGGGGCGAAATTTCCTTGACATGGGATTTCTTTCCTATCTAAATTTCGCAGCTGCCAGCCAGTAGGCAGTGCTCTTAATATAAAAGAGAATCAATCTCCGACCGACATTCGAACCACACAGCTTGCTTCCGGAGGTCTGCGCTCTAGCAATCTTAGCTAAAGTGACTACTCACTTTGATTGAATGTTTTTCAATAGATATGTTTCAAATACCGGAAAACGTGCGTTAATAAACATTTTAAGTTTTACTGCCTTGCTTTTCAGTTTCCTGTTAAATAACTTTATACCATTGAGCAATAGTAAATGCACCAAAAAAAACACTGTTACTGTCTTAATTGTCACAAAAATTACATACAAACTCTCGATCTGTAATTTCGAACGAAAGCAATCAAATGAGTGGCCAAACAAATACATACAGTTGATTCAACGAAATATTTTGATAAGTCTAATTTTTTTGGGCACAATACAGATGTTTTGTTTTTTCAAGCGTGTATTTTGTTAGATGAGCAAAATAAATCTTGTTGCTTTTCATGTTGTAACAAAANTATATATATATATATATATATATATATATATATATATATATATATATATACACACACACATTTTACCTTATAAAAACGAATATGTTGTTGCATATCACAGACCTCTCTTTCGGCGTGGGTTTTCTCGAGGATCTCTCGTTTCCCTCGCCCTTGCATTTCAGCGCTGCTCCATCCTCATCTCTTTTCACATTCATCGGTTCTCAAGCTCTCCACTCAACCTGGTGTCTTTGTGATAAAACACCGTAGATTTTTACTGAGCCAACCAGAATTAGGTTACTCCAGAAATGAACGTGTGTAATTCTTCGGCAAACACCGAAGACACGCGGCAGTTCAAACAATACAATCGTAAAAGTGGATATGAGCTTAAGTGTTTTCAAATCCACCTAGACTCGAAGTCTTTCCGCGAAAGTCGGATTTTTCACGTTACTTGCACCCTTCGGGCATAAAAAACGAACACAAGCCACTTTTAAAAGAAGGCCACATTTCACTTCAGCATTATCTTAAACTGGAAAGTCACGTGAGTTGCTAATCCGTAAATAATTTGTTTAAACCAAATTCTTACACGCAAGCATTGTAGGCGAGTTGTTAAGAGTAATAGTTCTTGATACCGTTGGTTCATATTTAAAGCCCGCTTCCTCGCTTTTTTTTTATTTTTTATTTTTTAATGTCCCTAATGGTTACAGCGCAACACCCTTAGACGAAAATATAAATTGTGATTTGCAACCTCAGGTTGCTCTAACTGGTAATTTACGGAAAAATGTGTGGACTCAAAGAGTGCTTTATGAAAGTTCATCGTTGATAAAACGGAGTTTCCGTAATTCTACGATAATTTTGTGATAATATTTTACCAGTACTCCTCCGTAATTTACGAAAAATTCTGAATGATATTTTAACTCTTTCGGGCAATATAAAAATGTAATTTTAGGCGCTGCAACGGACAAATTTTTCGTTTCCAACTGTTCTAGTACCCCAGTAGCAGTTTGACTGTACCGTTGGGCCAACGTTGGTATATTACGTTGGCCAAACGCCGTAATGTCCCTCGGGATCACGTTGGCCCAACGTGACTTTTGTGTTGGTTGCCAACTGAAATACAATGTTGGCCCAACATAATTTTATGGTTGTGTGCAAACTTTTAAGGGCAGTGTTTTTATTATTATTATTATTAGAAAGTCATTCACACAGTTGTCTACCCACAGTTGGTAATGTTTTGGCAAGATGTGTTATTGCATACATAATGCCAACCAATAAACAACGTTTTGCCCATCAACAAAAAAAAATACTATACTATTATTTTTCATTACTTTTCACTTCATATTACAACCTGAAAACGTCCTTCGTGGATGTCGGACTCGAACTCGCGCCCATTAGATTATCATATCTAGATGTTTGTACTAGACCACTGTAACTTCTTGTTAAGAGGTGAAGAAATAGACACAATTCATAATATTCCAATTCGATATGTGATATTTTTTTGTGAATTTAAGTGAGATTTTACTATTTTGAAACTCAATATAAAACCTACCAGTAACAAAAATATATAACTAATAACCAATACACAACCAACGACAGCCAGTTTATATTTAAAAAAACCTCCGTGGTAAAAAAATTTGAACCATATGATGGCATCATGTCTGCAATGTAATGTTGTCCCAATGTAACAAAAATGAACAGTCACCAACTGTTATGTTCACAGTATTGTCTCAACACACGATGAACAAAACACAGTTTAATTAAAGTTTACATTTGGTAATTCATTATATTATGTTGTGGGAATTAATATGTTTTTTCCATTTAAAACGATTATTTTCTATTTCTGAATTTATGTTGGTTGCACAATGTTGTCCCACCAAGGTGTACAATACATACTAAATGCCGACGGTATGTTTTCCGACAAGTAACCGAGACATAACCAGTGAAGACAATTTAAAATAAGACATAGTTTGTGTGTTAAAAACATTGCTTTTAAACAATCATACGAAAATATAGTGTTATTTGATTAGAAATATGTCAATTACCTTCGTTGGCATAACGTTGCTTACACAATGTTGGCCCAATATATGTTTACATACCAAATTCCAACAGTATGTTTTCCAACAAGTAACCAATACATCATCAACAAAGTCAATTTAAAAATTAAATATGGGTTGTGCGTTAAAAACGTAGCTTTTAAACAAAAATACTAAATGGTGGTTTTATTTCATTATAAATATGGTAATTACTATAGTTGGCACAATGTTGGTAACACAGTGTTGGCCCAACTTAACAATTGGCAACAATTACCAACTGTTGTGTTCCCCAACATTGACACACTATACAACGAACTCATCCTATTTTAAAAGAGAAATATCTCAGGTCATGAAGTACCTTCATATTATACAAAACACAATAAAGTGGCATTTTTTTCATTCAAAAAGGTTGTTTCGTAGTATTACATAAAATGTTGGTTGCCCAACGTTGGGCCAACAGACAAATACACATATATTATAAACAGTGAGTTTACCAACTTGTTACTAACCAAACACCAGCCATTTAAATTTACACTTTCAGTAGGTTGTGGAATTTTCTGATTATCTGGAGGGTGCTAAGTAATCTCGTAACGTTTTCGTGGTAGCAAATTTTTGTTGGCATTTTCCGCTGGGTCAACGTTGTATTAATGTGTGTGTTCCAGCCCAACATATAGCTAACCTGTTCAACAAAGTGCCACCGTTGGGCCAACGTAGGTTGCTACTGGGTTATACACTCTGTCATATGTCGGTATCCACTCCCTATACGACGTCCTAAATAGTGTATACACCACCATACCTGAAACAGTTAAGATAACTTTTCTGTATTTTTAAGAACATTTCTAGATGATGTTTTACCGGTACTTATGAGTAAATTTACAAACGTTCCTAGATAATATTTTATCGGCATTTCTACAATTTTTGGTTTATATTTTCCTAGTAGTTTTCCGTAATTTTTCGGAAATACCGGGATAGTATTTTACGGGAACATTTCCGTAATTTTACGGAAATCTGCGTTTTATATTTTACGAGCACTTTTCTGTGATTTTCACAAAATTTTATGGACAGTATTTTGTTGATTTTTTTTTTCTTATATTTATGGAAAACTACTGTAAGAGTGTAGAGGTAATGTAATTATGTATAGGCTATCCACGCTAAAGTGAGCTGTTTTGAAAGCCCTCTCATTCGGAATAATGGTAGTCAATAAATATATTTTATTGTGGCCTTAGACGTTAACCTGCGAGGGCGGTGGAATATACACACTTTGTTTATTACTTACATTGCTATATTTATTTTAAAAGGTGGTTGATTGATAACAAATGGTTGACAGGAAAGTCAAAAGTGCTCACTTTACCGTGAGTAGTGGGTATGTATAGGCTGTTCACGGTAAAGTGAGCATTTTTGAGACCCTGGATACTTTTTTCCGAACAGCCATTTTTTATCCTTCCACCACTTATTGAAATAAATATTGTCAAGTACGTTATAAACACAGTGTATGTATTTGACCGGACTCTGAAGTTGAGGTGTAAGGCTACAATAACATATGTTTATTGGCTGTTATTCCAAATGAGAGTACTTCAAAAAGTGATGAGTTCGCCGTGAACAGCCTTTGTGTACACGGCGTGTGCGTGTGTGGTGGTTGCAGCGGAGGAGCTGGTGTGCCTGGCGTCGTGGAAGGACGGCAACACGCGCTACCTCGTCGGCAAGATGTACCACGCGATGGCGCACACGGATGAGGACCGCTACCGCTGCTTCGCCTACGAGAAGCACACGAGTCCCGGGTCCAAGCACGTCGTCTACAACGTGGCGCAGTCTGGCGACGCCACCTGCAACGGCCTGCTCTCCGCCACCGAGGGGTCCCGCACCTTGAAGCTCATCGAGGGTGAGTCACTTCTCCCCCCCTCCCGGGTTCTTAATCATTCTACAGTAGCCCGCTCTAGGTTCTCACTTGCCATGTACCCGGCCATATAGTCGAGATGAGGTAGACCTCGTCTTCTGCGCATGTACCCAACATCGACTTACCCCAAAGGAACACAACTGTCAAAGTCGCATGGTCAACACTGATGAACGTGTATGTTTGAATTCAACCTAACTGCATTCCAAGTTGATTACTGGAAGTATAAATACTTCTCAAAGCACTTTTTTTACTGAACAGTTAGACGTATTGGCAGAAAAGCAGTTCAACGTCGCGACACGGAGATTGGCTGTGCGCGGCCAGCGAGATCGGTCTACCTCGTCTGTAGTCTTGTGTTACCAGCGGCACAGTCACTTGTTGACTAGCTAGTGCCGTTTGTTATAAACTTTTCACGATAAACTGAGCACTTTTGATAGCCCTGCATAACAACTACATTACGTATTTGTCCACCATTTGTAAAATCAGCATTGTCGCACGAAATTAATATTTTATAAATTTGTTTTTTCTTACATTGATATTCAATTTTTTTTTAAATCACAAGGCAAAAGAAATGATTTTACTTGTCACAAATGTTAACCAAACATATTTAATTAAACGTTGAAACATGGAAATACTTTCCCTTGGTCGTTACCAATTTCACTGGGCGCATGCCACCCAACGTATGTAGGTACCCGTTAAGATGTATGCAGGTAGGGTCTGTGACGTTTTTCAGTTTGATTTCAAAAGCGCTCAATGGACTGTGAACAGTCTATACTTATTTGGTATCAGGACAATTATCACCTGTTGCTCAGTCGTTACCAGTAGCTCTGTGACTTGCTACATAGCATGGTTATTGTAACTTGTAACTAGCAAGTACCAGCAGCGTAGTCACTAATTACGTATCAGGTAATCACGTAATCAGCTCCATTACATGTTACTTTATGGGTATGAGCTAGTCACATGTTTCACAGCACATACCAGGAGTTCTTGTCACGTGTCATCCAGCAATTACTGGCAGCACAGTCCTTTGTTTTGAAAGCAGTGCGAAGAGCTGATGTCTCTTGTTACTTTTGGGAGTATCTGGAACTGTATTTATTGCAATCCAGAAGTTACCAGAACTGTATTTTTTGTCACTTAAGAGGTACCAGGAGTTCTTCATACCAGGAGTTATATTACTTGTTACATTGCAGGTACCAGGAGCTCCTGCCAGTTGTTACTTAGCGGACATGAGGGACCCATGTCACTTGTTACCCAGAAGTTACCTTAAGCTAAATCGCTTTTTATATTGCAAGTACCAGGACTCTTTTTTTTTTCATTTGTTACCAAGCAGGTACCAGCAGCATAGTCATTTACTACGTTACTAGTACCAGAAGCTGTGGCATTTGCTACTTAGTGAGTGTCGAGAGTAACACCATTAGATACTCATAAGCGACCAGGATCTATCTTACTTATTACATAGCAGTTATCAGGAGCTGCATCATTTTTTACATAGTAAATACTGGTATCCGGAGTTATGCCACTTTGTTTTTTTACCTACTAGCAAGTGCAAGGAGTTCTCGTACTTGTTCATTTACAGTTCATTTACGTTTGTCTTGCGATTACGAGGATTTTTATCGTTTTTCTTTAGTTTACTACCTAAGACACACATTTGTGCAGTTTCTGCCTCGTATAAGTGGTTACTTGCTCTGCCACTTAACGGGTATTGGAAACTCACTTACTCGTATTTCTTCAAAATGTTTGGCTTGTATGTCCGTACTTTCTTTTCTATTCACGTAGTGGGAAGTTGCATAAATTACTGATGGAATAAATTGAGCAGGGCTTTCATAAATCTCTGTAGTCAACAAACTCTAAATGTTATAATAATTTTGATTAGTATGTGTGACGTGAAATAATTTTATATTGTTATAAAATTTGTTTTATTATTATTAGTACTATATATAGATATCTCCAAAAATCGCACTTACTAGTAAGCTATTCGTCAGTGTATACGCCTAAACTTAAAAGCATTTCTAATATAATAAAAAAGTCTGTGTTTGTAATTGTCAGAAACCTTAACGAATCTTAGAAGCGAGTGTAAAATCAGACGGGCCGATAGTAAACCAAATGCCCACACAGCTACAGGAATAGTTGTTTCTCGGGCTATTTTACTTCCTGTTCTCGCACTAGCGTTGATCCAGAACTCACAGAACTTAACTGTTCTGGTGTCGGATATCCCTCGTTGATTGACATCTCCAGTAACGTGGCGAGTAATTATCTTTCAGTGGAAGTGACGGTTGGTGTTGTGTAACTATGTACTTGCAATCTTGCTTCATCGACAATTGTTTTAAATTGAAATCGTTAAGTTTATCTGCAAACTGATCGTAAGCTGGTGCTTGCTCAGTGCTGTACACACTCGGTGCACGCAGAACGAACCAGTAACCAGAGTGGAGCTGGGAGAAACTGAATATACTGCGGCCACTCACGAGAGAGCGGCGAGGCACATATTACACGCGTGCTGCGACGTCAACTGCACTACACCGTTTAAGTGGCCGATGTGTAAACTGGCCAACGGTTAGGTATAGTACTGAGAAAAACACATTTTACCTTGTTCACCACACGCCGCTGACTAGCTATGATATATTCTGTGAATACAGCCTCCTAGCTTGCACAAATATTTGTATTAAACTAAGCCGAGCTACTTTAAGTCTTGGTCTTCAAGTTTTTTTTTTTAATACTTTTTTTCATAACTTCATGTGCTTGTATTATTTTATAACCACGTGTAAAATATTTTGAAGACTTTTATACAAGTGTTTACATAACGTGAAGTACTTACTGGCTAAATAATAAAAAAAAAAAAACATAAGCAGGTGAACGTTGGAAATGAATTTTGTTCATTTCAAACGAAAACAAAATTTTTCTTTCCGCTCTGTTGTTTTCAATCTTCTTCTAACTCTTCGTACGAAACGCAGAGTTTTCATTACGGCTAATTAACTAATAACTGTACAGGTATATTACATGGAATGCCTTATCGTGGACATTGCTATGTCATGCTCCCCTCCCCCTTCATTTTTATCATGTAATTTTAGACGAAATTAATTACTGTCTTTCGTTTCACTTATATGCTTTCTTTATTATTCCTGTTTTAATTAACTATTTCGAGTTTGCAGAAGGCTATATCATTAGTTTGTCAAATAAATATTCCCCGCTCCCTTTCCCAAAACGCAGTTTAATTACTGGCCTTCCTTAATTGCGCATGTGCAGTAGAATTTGATGGTGCAAAGGCGGGTGGGGGAAGGGTCCGATAGAGCTGTGCAAAATAACCCGTACTGAGTTTGATGTTGGAGCGTAATTAAAATCACCTGCGGCTAAGTTCTTCCCCTCCCCCTTCCAATTTCCCGGTTTGTGACAAACGCAACGTGAAAACTGTACTGAATTCGAGCGATATTAGCTTCAAAATAAATGTCATAATTGGCTGTTCGCTGATGTTTGCTCATAACATAATGAACTGTTTGCAACCCCCTTTTACTGTTTTTTTTTCTTTTTTTGCGAACCGGTGTCCTGCGTGCTGCCTGCGGGGGTTTTGTGACGCAGGACGTAGAGTAACAAAGTGCGCAGAAGCGAAACTGGCCGCGCGAAACCCCAGATATCAGTCGCATGCGCCAGTAAAACGGCGGGACGTCATCGCCCAATCGGTTCCCCTGAAAATGAACCTGCCATAGGCTACGTCACTAAAAGCTGGTCACGGTAAAACGAGCGCTTCCGAAAGCCCTGCTTAACTTCTACTTTTTGTGGACGTTATGTATTATTCCGCCAAATGTGATAGTAACATTACCACGGGTCTGGTCAGTTCTTTCATTTTTCGGTCCAGTAAAACTGTGAAAGTATTATAAAAGTAAATAGTTTACAAATTGCTATGCTTTACACTTATGCGCCTTAAATGTTTTCTTAACACTTTTAATTCAATGGTGAGACATGGAACAACTTTCCCTCCGTTGTTACCAACATTACTGGGTGCATGCTTGGCTGTGTGCATGTTAAATTACATGCAGGTAGGGACAGTGGTCTTTTTCAAAGGTTGATTACAGAAGTGCTCACTTTACCATAAACCCTGGGGCCGCGGTGCCTGAGTGGTTAGTCTGCTCGCCTCCCACCAAGGTGAACCGGATTCAATCCTCGGCCGGATCACTCCCGGATTTTCGCATGTGGGGATCGTGTCGGACGATGCCGCTGGTCGGGGGGGTTTTTTTCGGGCATCTCCCGTTTCCCCGCTCGTTCATTCCGACGCTGCTCCATGCTCACCTTGCTTTACCCTCATTGGCTCTCAAGACCTCGCTGTTAAGAGCGTCCAAATCTATTCAATCGTCCACTTTTCTTTACCGTGAACATCCTATAACATGATTGAGAATCAAAATTACTTATTTACAAAATGTTAGAACCCACGTGAAATGAAACAACTAATTCATAAACAGTGTCAGACTGATATCATGCGCGTTCGCAGGGTTAGGTAATAAAGATGCAAATCGTAAAATGAAGGTGCGCTGTTATGATAATAGAAGAGTATATATGTGGCAGGGACATGATAAAGCCGGAGATTTGATCAAATCCCTAAGATAGATGATCAATTCACGGAAGATGTTAAAATGACAACTCTGTGGGGTGATTTCCCTAAAGAAAGTAAGTGATTTGATCAAGTCCCTTAACTGTTTTAGTGAACATATGAAATAAAGAAGCCAAGACTCGCCCAAAGCGTAGCCATAAATTACGCACCGTGGCTGAGCCCCAGCGCTAGCAGGAATGTTCACTACTGGTGTTATGGTCATTTCAAGGCTCGCTGGCAATTTTTTATAGGTAATGAGGCTACCAGCTTCAAATTTACAGAACGCATGCCATTCAGTGCGCCTGTTGAAGTAGGTACAGGGGGCAGTGACATTTCTCAAAGGTTGATTTTAAAAATGCTCACTTTCTCGTGAACATATTTTATGGTGTATTAAATAATTGTACTTTAAAGGATCACATGAAATGTAATTCTACTTGTTGCTTGATATATTCAAAAAATTCTGCTAGCTCCCTGATATGGCGAAAATTTCTGCCACCTTTGACTTAAGATTTGTGCTTGGTTTCTTGACATGGTGAGTTATTTATGTTGGCTCCGTGATGTGTAAGGAATTTCTCTGCTATCTCTAATGACAATAGATTTGTTGTTTCTTGGCACAGTGGGTAATTTCTGCTAACTTCATGACGATGTGAAATATATTGCTGGTTTTTTTTTTCCCTAATGGTGTGGTGCAATTTCCTACCAATATGCGTCAATTTTATGATTTATATCCCCCCCCCCTCCTCCAATAACTGCGTGTATCAGAGGCTTACTTACCGCCGCTACTCTTGTAATATATGTTTGTTGACAGTGCGACGTAGTGTGCTCCATCACATGCCTTGTGTCCCCTCTTGCGGGTGTGAGCGCTGGACTCCTGTCGTTGCGTCTGCCCGCAGCGCACTACAGTTTGTATAGTTGCAGCGCAAAGTGTGAAGGGGCCACCTGCTTGAATTATGTGTGATTGGTTCTTGTAAAATTGTTTGTTAAAAAGGTGGTCAGTATAAAGCATGCAGAAGCCTGGCCTGGCGTCTCTGGAGAAGGGGGTGTGCGTGGAGGGGGCCGCCGGGTTGTATATAAGGGGCGTGGTTTAGGGATTGGCTCGACTGGGCAGGAGGAGATCGTCGCCAACTCTGGGATTCGAGCTCGCAGCTGAGGCGCTGTGCGAACGTCGGTCTAACGATGCGGTAGTAAGTACGATGTTGGGACTCTGATAATTTCTCACTAGTGAGATCCGATTGTACAGTTAATTAACTCAAATGCTTTTTTTTTTTTCTTGTCGTTAAATGAATTGGCAAATTTTTTCTATCCAACCCGGTAGGTTCTCGAGAATTCTCGATTCGTAAGTTTACGTAAAAGTTACACAGGAAGTGCTATAGCAAACGGAAAATTTTTGCGTTTCGAAATGAGAAATACCCGACATTATTGCAATGCCTTTTTCCGTTCCTTTCTCTCTCTCTCTTTCTTTGCAATTTCTATATCGAGTTTCCACTTCCATGTTACATCTCTTCAAGTCCATCTTCCTCATTCCGCACTCCCCTTCCCAGCACATCTTCACCGAGCTGCTCAAACTTGTTCCGTGCGGTTTTATTGTGTTTTTTTCCGGCCCGTTTTTCGAACTCATGAACCGTGCGGGAAGGGGGGAGGCTGGGGTGGAGTGATATTAAATAGAAACTGGCAGGCGGCGGATGTTTCTCGTGCCCTCTCGTGCAGAAAGAGTGGCGTTGAGAACTTGCCACATGCGCGGGAACAGCGACATTTTTGGGATTAATTTAAGAACTATAGGTTGTTCACGGTTACTACCAGCTTTTCTGAAGCCCTGCTAAATATCTACTTCCTGGCTATTCTTCCGCCTCGTGTAAACAAAGCTTAAGTTAAGTATAGGAAATTACACCATATGGACACCGCACCGAAATCGTGCGCACTGAGTGTAATATTATTTTCCATAAGAACTATTTTTACTTGGCATTACCGGCACACCTTCTTTCTGCCTGTATATATTCATATAAATTACTAATAAAATATATTATGTTTTGTAGGCATATTATAACTAAAAGTTCAATTTAACTAAAAATAAAATACTTTTATACTAAAACAATTATAAAACTCTTGTAATGCGTCACTTCTTAGGAAACAACCAAACACGTCATACATAGGGTGCTCTCTCGAAGGTTTGATTGAAAAAGTGTGAACAAACTGAAAATAGACTATAGTTTCACATCACACACAAACTCTAAAATCGAAGTAGTTGAAACTTATCCAAATGAGCAAATTCGACTGCAGATCTGTTGAAACTGCTCTACTTGAATCGGTAAAATTCTACTGATAATTTTAGTTATTGGTATTCTTTGAGTAAACAGTGATTTATACTGATTCCTAGTTAACTGCACTGGCCTGGCAGTAGAATTTTAGCCCATTCCACTAATTCGCTAGTGGATAACAGCTCATTAACTGAAAAGTAAAATAACTCCGCTTATGTAAATCATTGACTCAGTTGTAGTGTAGTGTGTCTTAAGTTACCCTTGCAGCGCCATATGCAGGGTGTTCGGGAACTCAGCGCCCAAACTCCACACATAGTTTCTTTGGACACAAAAGCCCTGTACACGTATATCCGGAAACGTATTTTATACCATTTAATTGTATTCAAAGTACAGCGTACAACGCCTGGAGAACAAGGTGGTGCGATCATGCGTGTAGAATTAGTTGCATAGGAACTAGGCGCGCGACGCTGCGTGTGTAATAACGTACATTAGCCACATCACAGACGATGCTTTAAGTTTCCGCCATGTGCATGCCTGGCAGCGCCTCATCGCGTACAGACGAAGCCGCTCCAAGATAACCTGGGTCATGTCGAACAGCTGCTGAGGCGTTATTTATACGCTGTTCCAAGTCGTTGATGCCAACCGGCGTAGAATACACCGCACTTGTCATGTGTCCCTACAGCTAATAGTCCAGTGTATTAAGGTCAGGAGACCTGGCAGGCCAATGCACTGGACCGCGACACTTGATCCAACTTAACATCACAGAAAGTAGCTGTAGTGATACATGTTACCACAATGTGAAACGTCTGTAATTCAACAACAACGCTTTGTAGGACATATGTTCATACAGTCATTTTTTGGTTCTTTTGAGCCTAGGAGTCATCTCCCGTAGTTTGCTACAATAGTTTAGATACATCCTGTGGGTAGATATTGATTTGATTGTTGGCCTCTTCTTAGGGAATCATCTCCTGGCGTTGGGGCCACAGTGGCTGAGCGGTTGGACTGCTCGCCGCTCACCAAGGCGAACCGGGTTCAGTCCCCGGCCGGGTCACTCCCGGATTTTCGCAAGTGGTAATCGTGCCGGACGATGCCGCTGATCGGCGGGTTTTCTCGGGATCTCCATTTTCCCCCGGCCTTGCATTCCGGCGCTGATCCATCATCACCTCATTTCACCCTCATCGGCACCCAAGATCTCGTTGTTAAGAGCCACCCAGAACTCTCAACTCAACTCAACATCCTGACGTCAGTCTCCATTGTTCGGCCTCATACTGTATAATATAATTCGGGTATCTAGGGATGCAGTGAGCACCGGGCCTGAGAATATCGCCGCCCCCAGGCCAGGTGGACGGCCCGGTCGTCGAATCGACTCGCGCGCGGCCAGCAATCGATAGCAGCAGGAAGCCCATCCGAGATCGGATGCTCGGGGTCGGGTGGGGGAGGATTGGGTTGGGAAGCGGGACGGATCTGGACCGAATATCCTAGCTGGGCGGGAAAATTCCTGTCGGGTCAAGGCACGTTTCCTGCTCGATGGCAGATCAATTACCCACCCCTTGCGCTCTGTGCCTCGCTGGCCCATCTCCCCCACCCCTACCAACCCTGGAGCAACGGCCGTTGGGTCGCGTCCGCGTACCAATTTCTGCGACTCTTCCTTCTCGCGTGGCCACTCGCACTGGAGAATAGGAACTGTAAAAATTTCGAGAGTTCAGTTACTCTTAGATTAGACTTTTGAGTGATGCCGACGTAATATTACGTCGCCCGAATCCAACCCGTTCAGTCCAGAATTCTTTTACGAGCTCGAGTGTTGCAATCGTTAAATTTGTTTTGTTGGGCGCTGTACTTGTGTCGAGTTATGGGTGTGAACCAGACGGGAGTTGGTCACAGGANCCCCCCGACTTTTTTCCAAACCGTCACATTGTGACATGAAACGTTCCTGTGGATATTTTAGATTTAAAATAATAAAATAATATGAATTTTTTTTCGGAAAGTCTGGATCCACTTTTGTGCCGCCCGTGCTCTACTGTGGGGAGAAGTGTAACGTCTACATATTTCTTTTTCCGTGGTATTCGCCTGATAAGTTTATTTATGTGTATTTAAATTCAAAGTAACATAAAGCTCCTTTATTTATTTTGACGTTAATATGGGCACGCAGTGAGAGATTATTTTTTACAATGTACACATGCATGTGCTAATTTATGTTTGAAGAACCGATAATTTTAATTTATGTATTCGTATTCGAATGTCTCATTTTTTCACATAAGTAATTTAAATTTTACTTAAAGGTTATTAATTGATTCACTTATTGTTTCCTAATATTTGTGGGAATTGTGTTTATTGAGAGTGAATTGACAGAAATTCGTTATTGGATTAATATCCTCCGGATTTAAATTTATTACAACTCATTTCTTGTATATTACCTTTACCAATTTTTCTGTGTTGAGTAGAATGTTTACTTTTTATAACTTTTTGATTAAAAATGAGCACCATGTTGGATTTTTCCAAGATAATCCCGGCAAGACGGAGTCGTCGCCGGCTGTCAGTTATTTTAATTTTGAAAGTTATTATTTCCGAGAAAAGGCCAGATCATTCAAAGAGACGCAATATACGGGACTGTGATTTTTTTTTCAAGCCAAGAAGAGGTCCTGGATGAGTTTGTCATACATAATGTCTTTCAATGCGACCTTTGCAAGGTATAGATAGATGCTTTGAACTGTGTTCGGAATAGAGGCCCATGAGGCCAAAATAGGGAACACAGCAGAAGCTAAGGTGATCGTCCAGCATCAAACCTACAAATTCCCGGATTTTTTCCAGAGAATTTCGACGAGATTGTTTTTCTTTCTCGGCAGATGAGTTTCATTAACAGATAAGTGACTTCCTGCGTGTACTTTATTTCGTTCCTTAAGCAGAGAGTTATATTTTGACTTTCATTGCTATGTTAACCAGTGAATTAACCTTTTAATTTAATACTTTATAACCAATTCCAAAACATTTTCCTTACAAATTCCTTAGAGAAATAATCTAGATGCTCTACCAAACCATTTAATTTGAAATGCAATTTTTTACTAAGCCTTACATGCAGTTAGGAGGAATGAGAACACGCCGTAATTATTTCATTATCTGATGTTCTAGTGGTGCCAAATAAATAATTCGAATTTTTTTATAAGTCTAGATCATTTCAAAGCTGTCCTAATTAACTGTGGAAAATTTTCAAGGCAGTTTTAGTTTGCAAGTTAGGCCTAAATATGTTTAGTTTTCTACCATATCTACTGGATACTGGAGTGCTATTTTTTTTTAATTGTAGTTATTTTTTCATTGTATTATTTTGAGCTCCATGTTCTGTGATTTTATGTATCTGTTTCAAAAGGGAAACGTGTCTTAAAATGTCGCGTGTATTTGTTTATTCTGGGTATAGAATCACTCAGTACTTACTGAGCAGGGCAGTAATAAGGTAAAACACGAAAAACATCAAAGAAAATGCCCGAGTAGAGCTGTACCTAATGTTGCGCAGGTCGTCGATGAGTAAGTGACAGACATTTGCCGGCCCTTGGGTATAGACTGTTCGCGGTTTCTTCACACCTTTTTAATCAAACCTTTGAAAAATCACTCCATGTAAGACGTGTTTGGTTGTTTCCTAAATATTTCATGTATCACAAACGTTTTATACTTGTGTTAACATTAAAATACTAATTTTTAATTAAATTAAACTTTTACTTATATTTTATACATAAATTACATTATTTAATTTATACGTAAAATGAATAAAAACAGTGAGAAAAAAAGTGTGTTGGTAATTCCTAGTAATAAATAGTTTTTATGCTAAATATTATTTAACTGGGTGCGCACGAATGCAGTGCGTTGTGTCTTTAGTGCAATTTTCTAGTACCGGTTAACCTTTGTTTGCACGAGGCGGAGAAATATCTTGAAAGTAGAACTTCAGCAGGCCTTCAGAAAAGTTGGAAGTAACCGTGAATGGACGATACAAGAAAGTCTTTGCTAACTAGTTTTCAACTAATTGTTTGTAAAAAGCATACCTACAGAAAAATCTTACTGTGTAGTGGGGAAACGGGACAACCCCGAGAAAACCCGTCCGTGAAATTCGTGTGTGACCCCTCCGGAAATAAAAACCCAGACATTTAGCTGTATTGATAGCAGTTTTCCCGCTTGATACAGTACTTTTACAAATCGACCTTTGGGAAGAAAAATTCTTTGCTCCTGACAGAATTTATTTTAACTGGTACTCTAGCGGGTCTGCTCTCAGTACAGTTGGCAGCAATGCAGGGATAATAGCCTGAAGCCGTAACGTCGTCGTATTAAAACTGTGACGTTTAGATTTGTGGACACACTGCGATTTTATCTTAATTTTTTTTTTTTTTTTTTTNGAAGCCGTAACGTCGTCGTATTAAAACTGTGACGTTTAGATTTGTGGACACACTGCGATTTTATCTTAATTTGTTTTTTTTTTTTTTTGTGCATATTATAATAATAATTAACATATTAAAAACACATAAATTCTTAACAATTTCGCAGTTACATTTAATCGACGCGTAAATAAGGTAATCGGGTCTACGGCATTGTTAATTTTACTGATGGTGAAAATATACAAAATAGACAGAAAAGTAGTTCTAAGCAGTGTTTTATGAAGTCTTCAACCACGAATAAGTGCTGACATGAAAAATTCGCGTTATAATTTGGCATCATGCTGAACCTCACAGATCCGGTGCCACTGGTTCATTGTTTGCTGTCTGCGCGTGAAGACATTTCCATTCTTACGAAACTGCACATGGTTCGGGCACGCCACAATGACATGTATGTTCATTGGCGCAAAGTTATTCAGGGCATGCCGAATGAAGATTGGTCCAATGATAAACGTACTGCAAACTTACACGAGCTTAAAATATAACTTTTCAAAAGATAACTAGTATTTTACAAGCCTCTACAAATAGGCTAAAAGAAATTTAAAATATTTCTTTGTGGTTTTTGTTTAAGAATATAATTTTGTCCATCCAGACACGCTGTATTCTCAGCTAACTATACCAGAAAGTTCGCCCAAGCAAGGATGTCCATTTAATACGAGCGACACTTATGTGTTGTTGAGATCGATGTACACATTATAAATAGGCACGTGACGAAAATTTTGGTGAATTCATGCGAGACCAAGTTATTCTTCTAATATTCGGGAATTTAAGTGGAATGCAGTTTATTATTTATGCACAGTAGGGCTCTGCGCAATTAACAAGACATGCAAGAACACAATTACGGAATGCCGTGATACCATGTTTGGTGTAAAACCAACTAACTACGCACTATGGAAGCTGCCAACGAAAAGAAAATTAGCCAAGGCTCGAGTGAGAAGAGGGCTCTGGCGTTTGGCTTATTCGTGGAGATATGCAAAATTCGCGTTATTATCTGACAGCAGACTAAATTCCAAGTTTATATACGCTCGTTCAACTTCTGTCATTGGTTGAACATTTGTCAGACAAGACCTGAAGCATTCCTTTAGCTAATAGCAACAGTTCAATGGTAGAGTGACCAATCACCTGTATTTAGGTCACTCAGGGAACGTGACCTCGTATAAAGTCATCAGCCAATGGAACCATTCTATTTTTTTTTACGTAGCTTTATGACAGTGATGTCTATCTTGTTCCAAAATAATAACGCGAATTTTGCACGTNATTCTATTTTTTTTTACGTAGCTTTATGACAGTGATGTCTATCTTGTTCCAAAATAATAACGCGAATTTTGCACGTCTCTTCCTATCCGTAGAGATGTTGATTTATCGCGAACATGTCGGACATCAGGTTAGGTTTCAACTTCCTGTGCACATGTCTTTCCTAACTGGCTGCGGTATATGCGAGGTATTACTTCCTTGTTTGACTAGCCCAATGAGACTTGTGTTGCTCCCACACTGAACGTACATGATTCGCCTGCGAAAGCTGCGAATGTGTCATCCAATCATAGAAGTATCAGNGTGTTGCTCCCACACTGAACGTACATGATTCGCCTGCGAAAGCTGCGAATGTGTCATCCAATCATAGAAGTATCAGGAAACTATAGATGTTTGGAGACTAACTTGACATAAGATATTTTTGTAAAAAAATATAACATCTGTTCTTCCTATGGGTCATTGAACCCCGCGAAATTCCCTTGTAGCTTCGTATTAGCAGCCAAAGGAGAATTGTATTTAATAAAATTTATTCACAAGGAAAATATATTTTAAAAAATATAAAGATGTTTCGTGTCATCACTGGACTGGAAAAATTTTCTGCGTTCGTTTGTCCGCGGGCTGGACTTCAGAAAGCTTTGTGTGCTCAATCATCTGTCATTATTCCTTAAGTTGCCTTTGTGAGAAGCTTTTAAACTTCTTTTGTCCGATGTGTGCATGAATTTCAAGGTTATCCACTGTGCCTGAGTGTAGAGGGAACAAGGGGTAGAGTGTTCGTGTCAGATGCGCAGTACCAAATTCTGAATCCAAACAATAAACGGGTATTGTGCCTGAAGACCCGTCAGAATCATTTGGCTTGAACTCGTGGTCGGTTTTCAGTAACTGCGTGCTTTGAAGTTTTATTTCTCTACCTTTGACAAAGCTTTGATTTGGCAAAGATAAAAAAAAAAAGTCTGAAACATAATTATAGCTTATAAAAGCATGAATTTGTTGGATAACTACGTGGAACCCGGACTTCACGTNAAAAAGTCTGAAACATAATTATAGCTTATAAAAGCATGAATTTGTTGGATAACTACGTGGAACCCGGACTTCACGTCGGAATTTGTTCACATGTGTTTGGCAGTACCTACTATTGGCAGATCGTGAGTCAGTGTTCAGTATATGCGCAAAGANTGGAATTTGTTCACATGTGTTTGGCAGTACCTACTATTGGCAGATCGTGAGTCAGTGTTCAGTATATGCGCAAAGAAGAAAATCTATTTCCCTCGACTTTAGTATGTGCTCTGACCATTCCTGTGCTCCTTTTTAATTCCACACACTGAAGCGATATATAATTGCGGTCCTTTTGAGGTAGGTATATCCAGTCGATTGGCTGCGTGTGATGCTCTGGAAAAGGGCCTCACGTCTGATTGCCAAAGTCGTGTGGTTGAAGATGTCCTGCCTTGTCGCTGACAAGTGGCGCCATTTGTCTCGATTTGAGCATACGGGTGACATATTCTCCTTTGTACACTCGGCTGGTCTGTTATCGGCATTGTATAATCTAGACGTGAGTTGTCTGTACCCACCTCTGCAGTAAAGTAATTCACACAGGTTGCAGTATTTCCAGTAACCATCGTCTTGATTTTCGCCACCACACAGTACACGCCTACTATTATATCCTACTATATACACCATTTGGCTGTACCGAGCAAAGTGGCGCAATGGTGAAACTTTGGACTTGCATTCGGAAGGACCTGGGTTCGAATTGCTGTACGACCATCCCAATTCCGTGTTTTTTTTTCTGGTTTCCCCGAAATCACTTGAGGCGAATGCTGGGATGGTTCCTTACTGCAATCCACTGCCTAATGCACCCCCCCCCCCCCC
>NQII01003357.1:44312-111966 GCA_002778355.1 Clitarchus hookeri | reverse complement strand
TGCTTCTCTTAGCAACTTGCTCTCGTCTCTAATAACCTCGCGGTCGACGAGACGTTAAGCCGTACTACCTACCTTCATTATTGGCCTGTCATTATACTAGTAGAGCAACAAATATATTATCTTTTTAAGGGATTGTTAAGTTGTCGAATGATATTTACAAGCTGTCGTGTTCATTTACGCATTTTACAAAAAAAAGTATATATTATAGTAAAATGTATTGTTGATTGCTTGTAGTTTCTCGCTGAAATAGTGCGTGTAAAAGTTTTGCTATGGCAAGATGTTCAGAGTAACTACTCTGCAGTTTTGGGACAGTGCCAAGAGCCAATATGGGTTGTTGCATGTGTGTTACTGGCCCATCCCTCACCCGACACCGCCTGCAAGACTCTAGGCCAATAGAAAACCTGTAGCATTGGTGGGGCTTAATTTCGTGTGACTGAGTCGAACGGCAGTAGCCAATAAACAAATGACCTCTGCTCGAGTTTATAAAATGCTGGGAAATCTAACATGGCGCCGTGATAAACCGCGAAATTGTAGGGTCTATATTTATTGGCCTGAGTGCGCCAGGGTATCATTTTTACAAACGGTTTACGTAGAAAAAAATCGGCTTCAATAAATCCAAAGAATGAGTATGATTATTGAATGTTTTACTAGTCAAATTAATTGGGATTTTTTTATGGCAAATATTCCTCGTACAAAGAGCAAAAGAAAAATTAATTGGACGAAAAACCACAAGTAATATGAGGAGTTTATATGAGGTCGAGGGGTTTTTTTGCACCCCTGTTTATTAATTTATTTTTCTTTTGAGATTTGATATTTTATACACTGGCCAATCAACAGAGACGTTTAAAATTCGCATTTTTATTTGTGGATAAGATATAATTCAATCACTCCTGCTTTTGTGTTACATTCCTAGTTGCCTGTGAAGTGTAGCTTCATGCCACTGAGCTCACGAATTATTCTTTCCTGGTCTCAAATTATTAAACTCGTCGGTTTTTATTTAAATTACTATTCGGTTTTCTTCAAATAAATTCGTGGACTCCCCCAACGCTTATTATTGCGGTAAAATTAATACATAATCAGGCCGTAAAATTTTTTACTCACAGTTTCCAGCCAGCGAACACAACATGTTCGCACAGGAAGCAAACTTGTGGTAAAGAGCGTTTNTTGCACAGGAAGCGGGTTAATGACCCAGAATGCAAACTTGTGGTAAAGAGCGTTTATTATACTAATCACTGTTGAGACTTGTTTTAGGTTCGTAAACAGCTGTTTTCAGTGACGTGATGCATAAAACACGTGTATTGGCCACGAAGTTCAAGAGAGCAACCGCAAATACAGTTACAAACAAAAACTTTGCAGCGACCAAAACTATATGCCTATTTTATATATATATATATGCCTACCTAAGTTTTCTGATTTAATATGTGAGTAAATGTTTTTTTTTAATTTCGGTTAATTTAAAACTTTTATTTTAGTGTGATGGAAAATAAGGTTTTAACGAGGTAAATGTTTCAGTTCCGTAATTATGTGTAAAGTCTGTAGATATCAATAAACCCTCCATATTACAGGCAATTTATTACTGCCAGTGAAAAGGCTCTTTATCGTAATTCTCGTCTAATTTAAATTAATGTAGATGTAACATTTAAATTCCAGCGCGAGACAATAACACAGCCACCCTCTGATGCAGACTCTGGTGGAAAAATTTTCCGCCCGCTGTATCCTGCAGGACGCAATAATAAATCATCAAGGCAGTTGAGTGTGCGACGGATATACGCGCCATTTTTATATCCCTCCCGATATTGAGTTGTCATGTGCAAGGGCAATTACGCTGATGTGTGGTTCGTAATAAGGGTAATTAGTGCTAATTGAACACTTTTGCTAAATAATTATTTGTTCGGTGTGTGTTTGTGTGTGTATATAACTGCCATTTATTCGGCGTCATTTCGTTTGCACACTCGATGGCAATTTCGCGGGTTCTTGTTGTGGAAGAGCGCGGAAGGTATCGACGCGGGAAAATTTGTAGCTTAATTTTTTTTTTTGCATTCCGTCCACTTGTCATTCAATTCGGTGGGCATGAAATTCCCAAACGACGGCTGCGAAAATTTATTTTGGTGTGTTGAAACCATTAGTTTAATGCGCGCGGCGATTACCGCTGTGACATTAAATTTGTTCGTGGAAGTGTTACTTTTTGTTATACTTTTTTTTTTTACCAGCGTCATAAACGTCGAGCAAGATTAAATTGATAGAATGCATAGTGGGAGTAGAACTCGGAACTGTATAACCCTCCCTCCACTATCATAAATAATGCAAGATCATATCGGAAACCAACGAAGCCGTGAGGTCTCCTGTTCTTTCAAGCTCCTGTTAGGCAATAGCTAGGGAAACCCATGTTCGCGAATGTATCTCATGACCAGTTGTATTTCACAACACTTCAACTCAGATCCACTTTCGTGATTGGATGATTGCGTGTTACACGTCGTAGGTGTATGCCAGCGAATCGTAGGCATACACCGTCGGAGCAACCTAATTCTGATTGGCTAGTCAAGGGAGGAAATGTTTTCTCACAAGGACGCATGGCCAATAAGTAAAAGAAAACTGCCCATACACCCATGGGGTATTGAAATCTAACATGCGTGGAATTCTTTTCAAGGACACGGACATTTTCAAAGTAGCGTCCAAGTGTCAGAAGTACACACCTAGAGTACTCGATGACAAAATATGGTCGATTCATGAATACTTCCAACTTTTCTGAAGCCCAGATAAGTTCTGCTGCCAGACAATTCCTCCGTCTCGTGCCGACAAAGCTTAACCACGTCTAGAAAATTAAGCCAAACGGACAGCGCACCGCATTTGCGCTTTCGCAGTTCAGTAATATTTTGCATGAAAAATAACTATTTGTTACTAGGCATTACCAGTACGCCTATTTTTTCTCTGTGTATTTGTTTTAATTATATATGAAACATTATTTTATTTTACTAGAAGTAAAAGAGTTTGTATTACCTACATCACACATTTAGGTAACAACCAAACACATCATACGTGGGGCTATTTTTCAAAGGTTTGCTTCGAAAAGTGTGCAGATACTGTGAATAGACTTTAACTATGCATCTAGAAACGGAACAGTCTTTTCTATCGCGAAGTCCAACTACACGCGGAATACCGTGTGTCGATCACCGAATAGAAATTAACTTGCCAGAAGTGGCTTAACCAGTTATATAAACCATTCTGGTTACTTCACTCTTTTCTGAAGCCCTGCTAAAGTTCTACTTTCAGGATATTCCTCCACCTCATGCAACCAAAGCTTAACTACGTCTAGAAAATTACACCATAGGACAGCGCACTGAATTAGTGCGCACTCAGTTGTAATAATATTTTCCATGAGAACTATTTATTTAGAGGCGCTACCAATACACACGTTTTCTCACTGTTTTTATTCATGTTTATTGTAAATGAAATATTATAGTTTATAAATAAAATATACGTAAATTTTCAATTGAACGAAAATTAGTTATTTTTAAGTTAACAAAGGTATAAAACACTTGTGATATATTGCATACTTAGGAAATAACTAAACACGTCATACATGAGGTGATTTTTCAAAGGTTTGCTTCGAAAAGTGTGAAGAAACCGCGAATAGACTACATAAATATTTCGTAGCAGGCAATAACAGTTCAGACACTCGACACCTGTGTTCATGGCCTTGCATAGCCAATAAACCACTGAGTTACGTATACAGCAAAGTAACCATCACGTCGATCGGTTTCAGTCGCCGTGTCCACAATCGAGAACATGTTGCGCATGAAGGATATTTATGATCGGCACTGTACCTAACAAAGAACCAGTCCCTGGTGTTTTGAGCGTCGTCCTCGTGAGGAATCTAATATGTTAGCGTTTCTGCACCTCTCGTTTGCGAGTGGTTAGTGATGAAATAAACGAACACACAGGTACCTAGTTCACTGTTTGCGAAAATCACAAAACGTACAGCGCACACGAAAAAAAAAAAAATTAACGATTGCAAATCCTGTGCTTGTAAATGAGTTTGGGACTGAAACGGTTAACCTATTCTGTTACTTGGTCAAAGAATAGTTAATAATACAGAAGAGTGGAGAGATTTGGGCAGCTCTTAACGACAGATTCTTGAAAACCAATGATGGCGAAGCGAGGTGTGTATGAAGCGGTGCCGGAATGCATGGCGCGGGAACGGATGGCCCCGAGAAAACCCGCCTGCCAGCGGCGGGTTTCCCACGTACGAAATTCTGGGAGCGACACCGCCGGAAATCTAACCCGGTTCGCCTTGGTGGCAGGCGAGCGCTCTAGCCGCTGTGCCACCGTGACCCCAATACAGAAGAGGAAAAGCCACTTAAATCTTGCAGTACGGCAGCAAAATTGCCTCACTGGCCAGCAATATGGCGGAACGTCGTTCACCTGTCAACTCTCCGGAGACTAGCTTGCCAGACGGCAGCGCGACCAACAGGAAATATTCCATAAATTGCAGCAGCCAATCAGACCCAGAGGGCGTTTCCACAGCTGCGCGCGGCCAATAAGCAGTGACCTGATATTTTTGGTTTAAAATTTGACCACAAGATAGATTCTAAACTCTTTACATTCGTGAACGGAGGTCGGATATTCATTGGCTTCCCTCTTTTCTCAGGACAGTTTTTTTTAATTTGGCAACATGTAATTTATCTTATGCTTACATTCAAAGGATCAAACAGTATACTGGGAATTTCTTAACGCGAAAATGTCAGGTCCCTACCAATGAGCAAAATTCGCGTGGCTGCAGGCTAAACTTCAAGATGTTGTATGCTCGTTTGACATCTGCCATTGGCCTATATGACACATCCCAAGGACGTTTACAGCCAATAGCAAAGGCTCACTGATTGAGCAGCCAATCTCCAGTGAAGCAGTCACCCAGGTACTTGAAGCCTTTTAGTTTACAGTAGCCAATGTTCACGGATTGCTGTTAAGTAGGTATGTGCTACTGAAGTCCAGCACGTTATTAAATAATAACGCGAATTTTGCAGATTCCAATTGAGTAAGTCACTTTTAGAGACACGGAATTTTCGCGAATTCGTTTGAGGACTAGTTAAGTTTCAACCACGTGTACATCGGAGTTTCTGCTTCTATTGGACTACGGTTTGTTAGACACGCCCAAGACGACTTTCAACGAATAACGGACCTGCTAGGAAAGCCAGGGCCGAATCGTGTGCTGCCTGCTATCAGGTTAAACTGGGGCAACATCCAATGAACAACTCATTGAGGCTCGAGTACACAAATGATTATGGCGTCCTAGCTTGTTGCCGAATGAATCCGCGAATCATCCGAGTCTCTTGCCATTGAGTTGAGAGATTTGTGCTGCTCTTAAAAACGAGGTCTTGAGAGCCGGTTATGGTTAGATGAGGTGAGAATGGAGCAGCGTCGGAATGCAAGGGCTGGGGGAACGGGGGATCCCCGAGAAAACCCGCTGGACAGTGGCATCATCGTCCAGCATGATTCCCACTTGCGAAAACCCGGGAGTGTACCGACCGGGGATTGAACCTGTTTCGCCTTGGTGGGAGGCGATCAGTCTATCCGCTCAGCCACCGCCGCCTCTTGTATGTGCGTGCCTATTCTGTAGCGTAAGTATAAACGAGGGTGCTGAGGCAAGAAACTAGACAGGCTTGTCAGTCGAAGGTTGTTGTGTCTTCTCCTTTACACCGCTGCATCCAACATCCTCCCCTCTACCCCGTCCCACTCCCCCCTCCAGGCTGGTCCTTGTAACCAGCCTCACCAAGCCGTGGTCAGCGCGTGTAGAACACGACCACCCCCTCCCCTCAAGGTCTGCCTTGGACCCTGGCGCACCATCTGCGAGCTTTCCCACCGTCTCCCGACCGAGCGGAAAGGGCGAGCAGGCCAGGCGCGGAGAAACAAAAGACGTACTAACGAACGAGCAAAAAAAAAAAAACTATACAAGCACACGGTGCTACAAAAAAATTTTATTCGCCTTTCTTGCGTGTTCTTTCATCTCGTCTTCTTTCCTCCCTTTCTGTCTTGAGCTACATCTGCTCGAAAGGCCCCTGAGTACACACACTATATACAGACGTATATACGCGTGTGTGTATGTACATACTTTTTCTGTCTCTCTTATGTTTCAGGCCGCCCCGAAATTCGCACTCACGAGCCTCGACCATATAAATCCCGAATAGAAAAAAACTGAGATGAAAGTCTTCGTGACAATATTCCAGCACAGAGAGTAGATACACGTAGACCTACGCAGAGACGAAATGGTTCGGCGATTCCTTTGAGGTGGGCGTACCCGTCCTCTGAATGGCTGCGCGATGCTCTGAAAACGGGCCCTCGTGTCTGATTGGTTATGGCATAATGCGAAACGTTCCCTACTGGTTGAGCTGCAGGCTGGCGCTTATAGATTACCAGACGCTGATTGGCGAACGGCGAGCGTTCCGACTTGTTGCTGGCCTGTGCGGCTGGAGATCGCGGTATAAGCAGCTGTTTCACTTCTGTATTCCTACTTGTCGTTTACCTTTCAGCTTGTTCGATGTATGATTCATTCATTCCCACTGCCTAAATTTCCCAAGTCTGCGGTTCGGCAATTCTGAAACGCAGTCTACTCAAGGGTGAAGTATCCTTGCCATCTTGGGTTTACGTATTTTCCTCCACAACTTTATTTTCGGAATCAGTATTTAAAAACCAAGCTAGTGATGGCATAGGGAACATCTTAACAGTTATTTTGAAAGCCAACTTATTTTTGTTACGTTATTAGTTTCACATCTTTAACCGAAATCAAATATTACCTAATTATTTAATAATGTCGATCATACATGGAAAAATACAAGTATAATATAAATCGTATAAATTTAAAAAAAAATTCCCTGAGTAGTCCTCTATGTCATGTCTAACTTTTATTTTTTTGTGCCTGGTCATACTTTTTCTTTACGAAAATTTGTAAGAAAAATCGGAGATGGAGGAATGGATACTATTCCCTTACGAACACAGAGTACTTAGTGAAACGCAGGAGCCAAAGCCCTAATTTACCATGCACTGTGGCCAAGGCTAACATAGAAAAATATTGTGACCCTCACTTCATTTATCACGTGTTTTGGAGTTGTAAGCCTGGAGTGAATAGTGTGATTTAACTCTCTCCTATAGGTTTATCCTTAGCATACTACCCGGGCCACCCGTTGGTCACACTTAAGGCAGGATTACAACAACCCATCGCGTCCGTCCGTCAAAACCTTGGCAAGCTTTAACTTTGGACGTACAGACGGATGGAGTTACGGCCTTCTAAACTGTTCTTTTTTGTTACCCGTTCATTCCGAGTTCATTACAAGGCTGTGTAGAGTGTTTTGTTTTGCTCGTTTATTAATTTTTTTGTTTATGTAGCTATAAAATGTAATGACGTTACATTTTCCCTTAAGATTTCCGGGTAACCACGTTGAGAACACGAGTTCCTTCTGTGCAATAGCAAATGTAATAAAATTATTCTTCTGTTATTAAAAAAAGTTGTTTTAAATCCCACATATTTCCGGTATTTGCGTGTACTTGCGTTTTGTGTATTTATACACACACACACAATACGGCCAATAATTTTCACTTGTAATGGAGAATTTTTTTCCTATATCGAAACAGGTTTTTTTTTTATTAGTTTGCAGTAATTAACCGACGACAGACGAACGAGGTCTGGTTGTAAATCGCCATTGACTAANGTTTTTTTTTTATTAGTTTGCAGTAATTAACCGACGACAGACGAACGAGGTCTGGTTGTAAATCGCCATTGACTAAAGATGAGAGAAACCGCATATTCGTCTTCTGCGCATGTACCCAACACTGACCTACCTCAAAGGAACACAACTTTCAAAGTCGCGTGGTCAACAGTGATGAACGTGTTTGTTTATATCTGAATGTTCAAAAGACAAGCATCTTTGTGTGAATAAAATACTTTCACAAATTTGAATTCAATCAACTGCATTATAAATAGGTTAGAGGAAGTATACAAACATCTCAAAGCACTTGTTTACTAAAGTGTTCTAACCTCAAATCCAATCCACGCCGTTTTTGCTAGTCGCGTTGGTAGAAAAGCAGTTCGATGTTGGAACACGGAGACTGGTTGTGCGCAGCCTGTGAGGTCTCTCTACCTCATCTTTAGTCTATGTAAATCGCTCGGCTGGGAGACGGATGGACGTATGACGGACGGACGAGACGGGCTAATGTAAATCCGGCCTAAGACATAATGAAACGGCCGCTCATACCTCGAGCTCCAACCACGCACGCCAGGAAAATGGTGGAACGCCGTTCGCCAATCAGCGCCTGATAACCTGATAACCTACTCGCCAAGACGGCAGCCCAGCCAATAGGGAGCCTCTCGCAACAATCAGTCGCCGATCAGACCCCAGGCTTTCATCTCTGGGTACTACCTATTCTATGCCCGGGGCCAGGGACGTACCAAAAGGGTGGGCAATATTGGCACGTGCCACCCCTTAAGAAATAGACGTTTAAATATTTAATAGAGTGAGTGAGTGAAGAGATTTGAGCGGCTCTTAACATCGAGGTATTGAGAGCCGATGAGGGTCATTGTGGTGATTGTGGAGTGGGGCCGGAATGAAAGGGCGGGGGAAACGGGAGATCCCCGAAAAAACGCGCCGACCAACGGCTTCATCCGGCACGATTGCCACTTGCGAAAATCCGGTGACCCGGTTCTCCTTGGTAGGAGGCAAGCAGGCAAAACTGCTCTGCCACCGTGGTCCCTAACATTTAATAGAGCTACCAGTAAGAATAATCCGTAGGTCGTTTACTTCATTTCTGTAATTTAAGTTTCTTGGCAATGAAAGAGGAATTGAAGAGTAATGAACGAAGTCGTCTTACAGCATGCCAACAGCCGCTTGAATATTGACAACTTGCTGCTAACATTGGCAGAAGAACACTCGTGTGCTCGCCACGTGGGTGAGAGCTTACGATACTACATCAGTAGAATCTGTAAGACCATTGCAACATAGTTTTTAAAAAAAAAATGTTGATGCGTATTAGTTATAGTTGGCAAACTTAATTTGTCTTTTTCTGGATGTAATATTTTGTGAATAATTAGCATTTTTACCATACATTTGCCTGTTTAGTGTCCACTTTTTAATGTTATGTTATTCTGTTTCGTTATGACCCTCCTCCAAACCAAAATCCTTGATGCCTCCCTGCCCGGGACTCTAGACTACCACGGTCCGGAGCCTCGGGATCGTACGCGTATCCGGGCTTGCCTTGTCGCAGAATTAATCCAACCGCCCTACACGAAAATTCCTCCTCTGCGTGACCCCCAAATCCTCCGCCACGTGAGAAGGAGGGTAGTGTGGGGTTGGTTGGGGGTGTGATGACGTGGTCAATGCGATCTAACCACCCCCCACTTTCCCCCACCCTCAGGGAAATCCCACGTCCGCTGTAGTTNTGATGACGTGGTCAATGCGATCTAACCACCCCCCACTTTCCCCCACCCTCAGGGAAATCCCACGTCCGCTGTAGTTTTGTCCCCGTGCCCGCTGTGTGTTCCTGTATGCATTGAACTGCCTCGCCCCACCCTACCCCGCTCGCAATATCCTTCCGTCCCGGCTCGGCGCGGTGTTAGCCGTTGATTACCCAGGTGTGCGGTGTTATTGGGTCCGTGTGTACCTCTGGGGTCCCATGTTATCACACCGGGTTGTACAGCCTGCCTGATGCCGTGGCTCGGCGTGAGCTGCAGCACCTGCAGTCAAGCCGGGTTCACACTTGAACAATTAACACTTTGAGTGCTCACGACGTAATATTACGTCACTGGAATTTATCTTAGTTGTATGGAGCTTGCTGGAATATAAGTACGTCTGCATTCTTTGAAGACATGGGCGGAGAAATATTACTTCTCCAGCAGTTTTCGTACGCTTCTCTGCAACGTAATATTAGGTCGATGACTCTCAGCGTATAAATTACTCAAATGGAAAGGATGAATCGTATATTATTTTAAGTAGGAAAGAACATGTGATTGTGACACTTTCAACTCGGCATTATATTGGTTGAGAGCCGGCCAGTAATGATCGTTGTTTAGTTTAGTAAGCGCGTCCGGTGTTGTGTGAACCAANCATTATATTGGTTGAGAGCCGGCCAGTAATGATCGTTGTTTAGTTTAGTAAGCGCGTCCGGTGTTGTGTGAACCAATAGGACGGTTGCAAATGGAAGTTCAGAGACCAACAGTCTTTAATGTAGGAGACTTACTTAATTGCCAGTAAATCCATATAACACTGCAAAGGATTAAGCGCATAATTAAAAATTATTACGGGTTCATACGAAGTCAGTGTGTATTATTGAACGTGTTGTTTCACAATAGAAATTAGCACCTCGTGTGCATGGTTGGGTTTTACTTACGAGTAAAAGAAATCATTATATTTTATATCTGAAGTAAAAAATTCTGTGTCGGTTTCCAAGAAGAACGAAGCGGTCGGTATTGTTGGAGGGAAACTTATATCTACAGTAATGGAAGCATCGAAAATGTGCATGTGCATGTTTATAATTATATTTGTGAATTAAGTTCACCAAAATATGATCATATGCCAGAAAATGTCTGCTTTGAACAATGATCTGTTTATACTGCATGTGGTTGTGTCATACAAGTTATTAAAAAAAAGTATACGGGACAGGCTTGTAGGAAATTTTCGTTGGCTGGACTTCAGAAATATCATGCGAGTTGAAAAATCGTAAATCCAGTAGACGTAAGTCAGTGTTCGAGAACTGCGGATACTACGTGATTCATTTTTTTTTTTTTTCAACTGTAAACCCAGCGTAATATCCACGCTTCTCAGCTCGGGCTGAGTGGTCAAACAGCCGTTGGAATATGTGGCCTCCTGGAGAGGTGGCTTGCGAATATGCGGGCCGCCCTGGAAAAGGAGGGGGGGCGGTTGGAAATATTCAATTCCGAGCCCCGGATATTTTATGCATCATGCATGGCAACAACCGCTGTTGAACGCCTCTCCGGGCCCTTTATTATTATTGTTCCTTTTTTTATTTTGCTCTGCCTTTCAGCCGTCTCGCAACAGTGCAGTGTCCAAAACGAAAATAAAAAATAAAATTCCTTGGGGAGAATCGAGGGGAAGGGAAGGGGATTCGAGGTAATTTTGCAACCCTTGTTCCAGCAAATAGAATACCGCGGAACTCTAAATCTGAATTTGTCGAAGCCTGGGAGTTGTTACGGTGACCCAGATTCACAGCTGTACCGGTGATTTGTAGTGGCTTTCAGTGAATTACCCTGGTTCTTGTCACTGATTACAGGAAGAATTTACTGAAAGGGTCAGGAGACATAAAATAAATAAATGTAACACGGTTCGAGCGTAACTTTTTATATCAGTGCTTTAATTCACCATATGGCCAGAATGGTGAATTTTGTGTGTTCATTAATTATTAACGGTTTGTCTCAAAAATATTTTATATGCTATATGCTAGTACTTGTTAGCAGTCGTTCGTATTAAACCTTTGTGTTACGGTGTTCAGTACAGAATTCGAACATTGGGAGAGCGCTTTTTAACAGCTAAGTCGGCACGCCAATGAGGGTGAAGTGAAGTAAAGCGAAGCCACGATGAAAATCAATGCCGAGTAAAAGCGGGAGTGCCCTGAGCAAATCCGCTGTCCAGCGGCAGCGTCCGCCATATTCCTAACAAGTGAAATAGTCTGGGGAAATGAGCGCGGATCACCGTGGTGTATGGCTGGCGGCCAAACTTTCAATACAGTAGCGAGTGGAGAGAGATTTGGGCGGCTCTTAACAGCTAGGTCTTGAGAGCCGATGAGGGTGAAGCAAAGTGAGCATGGAGCAGCGCCGGAATGCAAGGGAGATCCCCGAGAAAACCCGGCGAGCAGCGACATCGTCCGGCGCGATTCCCACATGCGAAAATACGAGAGCGACGCCGCCGGTAATCGAAACCGGTTCGCCTTGGTGGGAGGCGAGTATGCTAACCACTACACCACTGCGACCCCCTTTCAGTACAGAGGATGTTCCGCGTAGTAGGCACGTTTGTGCTCAACAAGAAAAAAAAATGCAATATCTATTGAAGTAACCTGACATTTGTTTCATGTATAGTTAGTTGCCTGTTACCGCATCAATTTGTACGTTAACTCTGAATGACACATCCGCAGTAATGACGACTGCGAATCAAAATTTCTGTATTCAGATATTACCGTCGCAATAAATGTGTAATTTTNAGAATCGAGGGGAAGGGAAGGGGATTCGAGGTAATTTTGCAACCCTTGTTCCAGCAAATAGAATACCGCGGAACTCGAAATCTGAATTTGTCGAAGCCTGGGAGTTGTTACGGTGACCCAGATTCACAGCTGTACCGGTGATTTGTAGTGGCTTTCAGTGAATTACCCTGGTTCGTGTCACTGATTACAGGAAGAATTTACTGAAAGGGTCAGGAGACATAAAATAAATAAATGTAACACGGTTCGAGCGTAACTTTTTATATCAGTGCTTTAATTCACCATATGGCCAAAATGGTGAATTTTGTGTGTACATTAATTATTAACGGTTTGTCTCAAAAATATTTTGTATGCTGTATGCTAGTACTTGTTAGCAGTCGTTCGTATTAAACCTTTGTGTTACGGTGTTCAGTACAGAACTCGAACATTTGGAGAGCGCTTCTTAACAGCTAAGTCGGCACGCCAATGAGGGTGAAGTGAAGTAAAACGAAGCCACAATGAAAATCAAGGCCGAGTAAAAGCGGGAGTGCCCTGAGCAAATCCGCTGTCCAGCGGCAGCGTCCGCCATATTCCTAACAAGTGAAATAGTCTGGGGAAATGAGCGCGGATAACCGTGGTGTATGGCTGGCGGCCAAACTTTCAATACAGTAGCGAGTGGAGAGAGATTTGGGCGGCTCTTAACAGCTAGGTCTTGAGAGCCGATGAGGGTGAAGCAAAGTGAGTATGGAGCAGCGCCGGAATGCAAGGGAGATCCCCGAGAAAACCCGGCGAGCAGCGGCATCGTCCGGCGCGATTCCCACATGCGAAAATACGAGAGCGACCCCGCCGGGAATCGAAACCGGTTCGCCTTGGTGGGAGGCGAGTATGCTAACCACTACACCACTGCGGCCCCCTTTCAGTACAGAGGATGTTCCGCGTAGTAGGCACGTTTGTGCTCAACAAGAAAAAAAATGCAATATCTATTGAAGTAACCTGACATTTGTTTCATGTATAGTTAGTTGCCTGTTACCGCATCAATTTGTACGTTAACTCTGAATGACACATCCGCAGTAATGACGACTGCGAATCAAAATTTCTGTATTCAGATATTACCGTCGCAATAAATGTGTAATTTTTTCATCAGTGACAATTTAATTCCGTTTCGGTTACTTTCATACACATTGACGTTGTAGTAACGTGTGGTGTTTCTAAAGAATTTGATAGTGTTTGGTGATCGGCCCGTCGTGACACTGTCTCTGAAAATGACAGATGCAACAAACTGTAACTGTATAAAAGAGAATCAAATGCTTTCTGTAAGCACTGTCAGCGTATAGTCTATTCTCGGTTTCCTCACACTTTTTGAATAGAACCTTTGAAAAATCGCCTTACGTATGATGTGTCTTGTTCTTTCCTGATTATATCATGTATCACATTTTTTTTGTAATTATGTTACCGTGAAAGTGTTTTTTTTTGTTCAATTGAATATTTTCTTATAATTTACCTATCAATTGTAATATGTCTTATATTTAATGTGAAAAAACAGGGAGAAAATATGTGTTTTTATAACGCCTAGTAAGAAATAGTTTTTATGTAAANCTTATATTTAATGTGAAAAAACAGGGAGAAAATATGTGTTTTTATAACGCCTAGTAAGAAATAGTTTTTATGTAAAATATTATTAAAGTTGATGGGCACGAATGCGGTGTGCTGTCCCTTTGGTGTAATTTTCTAGAGTTGGTTAATGTTTGTTTGCAGGGCTTCAGAAAAGTCGGAAGTAACTATGAATGGACTATTAGAAGTTTGATTCCGTCAATGCTTGGTTCTTTAAAAAAATATTTAAAAAATTCAACTTTTTCAAAATCTTAATAAACCGCTATGCATTCACGAAATTCGGTTAAATTGACGTGTGTTTAAAGTTTAACGAGATGATTTAGCGAAAATTTCCAATCCGAAGTGTATATTTCCTTTACGACAAAAAAAGGGGTGGGGGCGATTTTGTCCGCCCGATTGGGGGGAGGGAGGTAGGTGGTGTGGGAGTTTTCGTGCAAGCTGTCGCCACGCCGACCCTTATTGGACACTTGGGGCCAGTTGCGGAACTTGCCTCGTTACGGCTCGCCCGAACGAAATAATAAGAAAAGAAACTGAAGCATCGCACACTCGGCCGGAGCTGTTTTCTCTTTGAGGCTCCCTGCCGCCTACCTGGCGCGCTCCAACTGCGTCGCAGAGTCTTCGAGATACTCCTCACGAAAGTATTCAACGTGCGTCCGATGTGCTCGTCTATGGAAAGAACACACACGTCACGCGTGTTTCCAAGACGTCAGGCACGTTACAAACGCCATTTCACAGTATTCCGAAACGGCTAAAAGCGGCTTTCTCAAAGTACTGTATCTCAATATACACGCGTCAGATACATACAGAACTACTCAAGGGGCCCTGCGTGGAACCTTCCTGCAGGCTATTCGTCAATAAAGTAATCGGTTCACCGCTGGAAGTCCCATAGGTACACGCAGTGCGACGAGAATACTGCCCGTCAGTTGAGAGCCTTGCGCTTAGCGGCGATGGTGCACTTGATGCGCGTGGCAGTGTCGCCCTTATCGCTCCCGCGCGTTTCTCGGCCTCAAACGCGGGAAAATCCGCTAGGTAGGCGGGAGCCTTAAGGCGCTCGCCCTACCTGCGGACGTTTCCCGCCTTCGTGGCAGAGACGTGAGGGAGTAATAAGGACGACATTGGCACGTACGCTTCAAGTGCGTGCAGCCTTATCACTGTGGGACTTCAGGCCGTCGCCCTATTTCTTCATTGCTGGAAAGTCTTTATAGTCTGTTAGCGGATTCTTCGCGCTTTTTGTTTCAACGCTTTGCTTGTTTGTTTCCTAAATATGCCATGTATCACAAGCGTTTTATATTTCTCCCATGGTACAGTACCTATTGTTTTGATAAATTGAACTTCTACTTATATGTATTCTATGAATTATAATATTTAAATTATAAATAAAGGAATTAAAACAGTGATAAAATAGGTGTGTTGGTAATACCTAGTAAGAAATAGTTCTTAATCAAATTATCATCACACTGGGTGCGCTCGAATGCAGTGCATTGTCCCTTTGGTATAATTTTCTAGACTTAGGTTAAACTTTGTTGGCATGAGGTGGAGCAATGTTCTGGAAGAACTTTAGCATCGCTTCAGAAAAGTTGGAAATAACCATGAATGGACTTTAACTACAATTCAGTGCAAGATCGTTTCGAAGTTTCCAAGATGTTCGCATAAAATATGGTATTTTAATATGTAGCACCTGGAATTTACCGGTTTTGGCCATTCTGAATTATTATGTTTGTAATATGCATGATATATTAAAAACTGTGCTTCTGACTGGCGTGAAATGCTTTATTTTCGTATGCAAACAGATGACAAACACGCATTATACATTATGTTAACTTATAAACATGCATTACATAAACATGTTTTATTTAGAAAGAGATCAATTATTTGGTTGCTTATGTTTATAAATAGGACCCTTTTAGGCCCAGGAATATTTCTAAGGTTAACTGATCAAATATGTTTTTATAATTTTCCTAGTTACAGACATTTAAGTTAATGATTGATTTCTTTATGAACCTGTTTCCGGATGGAGTAAGATAGTGAAAAAACAACCCGAACAATAGCGCAATTTGAGTTTACAAAATAATAATGAAATAATATAGTTAAAAAAATCTTATCATTTTCTTCTGAACTGGGTGAAGAAAAAAAATTGTGAAAGTCAACATGCATACAAAAACAAACTTAAATATTGTCATTTAGAAAAATTCCTTTATTTTAACAAAGGGGGAATCGACATTGTTTTTAGAATTACAAAGCAAATACGTTAATACATTTCCCTTTATTTATGAGCAAAACCACTGTCTTCGAAAATTGTTTTAGGTATAAAAAATTTTCCTCTGGTTTCTCTAACGCCGGCAATTGCCAGGTAGCACTTCATTAACAGTATTCTTCTTCTTTTCTTCGACCCATTTCTTCTTTTTGGGTGCAGCCAACGTGGTGGAAAAAATATCTCTGAAGTTAAATGGCTCTTAGGTGTGTGTTTTTCATGATATATTTTTATGTCCAGTTTTGCGAACATATAGAGTGTTCGGTACTAGAACTGCGCCAAGGTCCGAATTGAACTTTATCTTGGGGGGGGGGGGGNAAGAATTTTTGAGTGTTGATACAATATCCTATTCGCTGTTTTTTTTCATCGCCCTTCTTGAATCAAACCTTTGAAAAATCACCCCATACATTATGCGCTTGGTTGTTGGTTGTTTATTAAATATGGTATGAATCACAAGCGTATTTTTAATTAAATTGAACTTTTATTTATATTTTATATATAAATTATAATATTTTATTTATAATTAATGTGAATAAAAATAGTAGAAAATAGTTTTGTTGGTATTACCTAGTAAGAAATAGTTCTTTTGCAAAATATTATTAAAGTGAGTGCGCACGAATACGGTGCGTTGTCCCTTTGGTGTGATTTTATATATTCGGTTGAGTTTTGTTTCCATGAGGCGGACGAATATTCTGGAAGTAGAACTTCAGCAGGGCTTGAGAAGAGTCGGAAGTAACCGTGAATGGACTATATACAGTGTTACACGGGCGCTAATAAAGACATAACTACACACAACATGTGCATTGTTCACGCTTTTTTTTTTAAATAATTAATTCAGCTAGAAAAGAGCAACGTAAAAGCGCAAGAAACTGATAAGACCTTAACAAATACATTATGAACTGTAACAAATGCAACCTGTGTGTGTTGCTATCTGCAATTGGAGAAAAATAGTAGAAAACCACTTTTGTTTACTAGGTCTCCGATTTTATTAGTTCATGCATCAGCACTAGCTAGGTCTTATGCTAGTTGGCAACCGTTGACATCACAAGGTCTTTATGTAAAGAAAACTGCAATATTGCAAATCAAACTGTTTTGTTTGAATAATTAAAACCTTGGCCCACGTGAAATAAGTGTTACATACGTTTAATAGAACATGGGGTACTTTTATAAAAAGTTCGACACATGGCTCCCTTCTGGAAACAAGTAGTTGGCGCATATTATTCTACGAGCGAATTAACAACATTTATCTTTGCCAACAGTTATCGCTTTACGTGATTAACGATCTTAACACAAAAGGTGACGCCCGCTCGTGTTTACCGTCGTACACGTCTTGTTTCCTGTGCGTGTTCTTTGTACTGGCTACTGTAGCTGAAACGGGTCAACCTTTTTGTACCCAGCGTAGGCAATAGTCGACATGCTGCACAGGAAGGGTGTAATTGTCCGGTACTGTACTCTGCGAGGCTCAGTGCCCAGTTATCTTCCTTTTGGGTAACTGATTCGTAACTCGTGCTACTGCACTACTTCGTGACTGGTTCGTGTCATGATTACTTCCAACTTTTCTCAAATCCTGCTTAGGTCTTACTTTTAAACTATTCCCCCGTCTCGTGCTCATGCATTCGCTTTAGTAGTATTTTTCATAAGAACTATTTCTTACTAGGCATTACCAACACACCTGTTTTCTCCCTTTTTTAATTACATTAATTACAAATAAAATAATATTACATATATAAGATATAAGCGATAGGTCGACTTAATAAAAAAAATACGTTTATGTTAACAGACGTATAAAACTCTTGTGATATATGGCATATGTACCAAACAACCAAAAATTTTATATTTGGAATGATTTTTCAGATGTTTGGTTAGAAAAGTGCGAAGAAACCGTGATTAGACTATAACTTGCTTAACAAACGTGTCGTTGTGTTTGCTATACTCACATCCATTCCAACTATATTTTTGAAAACCCCCCCTTAGCTAATGCCTTCTTCTATAGGGCCACGGTCAGATTACTCGCCTCCTACCTAGGCGGACCGGGTTCGATTCCCGGCGGGGTCGCTCCAGGATTATGGTATGTGGTGGGAATCGTGCCGGACGATGCCGCTGGTCGGCGGGTTTTCTCGGGGGTCTCCCGTTTTCCTCGCATTTGCATTCCGGCGCTGCTCC
This sequence comes from Clitarchus hookeri, assembly GCA_002778355.1. Lineage (NCBI taxonomy): Eukaryota > Metazoa > Arthropoda > Insecta > Phasmatodea > Phasmatidae > Clitarchus > Clitarchus hookeri. The sequence continues at coordinate 93,770 of NQII01003357.1, read as the reverse complement.
GTTCACACCTCGCTTCGCCCTCAGAGGCTCTCAATACCCCGATCCCCAAATCTCTCCATTACATTCTTGTGCTATAATGTCGTGCGTGTGTCCTGTGCTTTTGTGGCTCCTGCATAGCAAATATTGCAAACCAGGCGGAACTCCACGTAGCACTTTCAGTCGTTGTTCAATACGCAGGATATGTTAAGCAACAAGTGGGGCCAGCAATCTGAACTATAAAAGGCAGGAATACAACGTCCACTCGTTGTTAAAGAAATTGATTTTTAAAAATGATGTTTATAAAATTAATTACTTAAGGGGAATGGTGCATGAAAGCAGTATATTTACCCAATCTTCGATATAAGTATATACGTTGTTATCCAATGGTTTTATCGAAATTTGTGGCTCGACAAGACATAAATAACAATTTTCTACGCTTTTTTTACGTTGTTAGATATTCACTGCCTTTGTTATTCTCGGAGCACTAAAGGAAGGAAAGAAAGAATTGTTTTTTCTTATATCTATCAGTGCTCCGAGAATAACGAACGCACTGAATTTGTAACAATGTAAGAAGGTGTTAAAAACTGTTATTTGCGTCTTGTGAAGCCAAAAATTTCGAAAAATCCTCTATGACACAAGTTGTGGCAAAAATTATATTACCTGAAGTAATTTTCCACATTTGAAACCGAGAAGCGCGGAAGCGATAAGGGCGACACTGTCACGTGCACCAAGTGCGCCATCACCGCTAAGCGCAAGGCTCTGAGCTTGCGTGCAGTGTTCTCGTCGTGCTGCGTTTATCTATGGAACTTGACTCTGTCGTTTTATTGGAGGAATGTCTAAAGCAAGATTCAATGCAGAACCCCTGAGTATTTTTGTATCTTTATGACGCGTATATTATGAGATACAACGCTTTAGAACTTCCGTTTTTAGCTATGTTGAAGCACTTTGGAATGGTGTGTGTAATGTGCGTGACGTCTTAGAAGCACTAACAGGCCTCGTGAAAAGTGCGTGTTCTTTCCGCCGAACAGCACATTGGACGCGCGTGTAATAGTTTCGTGGGAAAACGCGTATTTCAAACACTCTGCAAAGCAGTTTAAGAGCCACCAGCTAGGCGGATCCCTTAACACCTCACCCCCTCCCAAAAAAAAAAAATTCTGTCACGTATTGGCTAGATTCCATACGCCTGTTCCTACTCGAGCCTTATTTATTTGTGCCCATCAACAACTGCGCCAGTCGGGAACTATTTTTACCCCTTAGCTCATAGCATAGGATTTCTTCGCTGTCTCCTTGCAGTTTTGTAATTGACACGGAAGTCCTGCGTGGCACGTCTAACAAATTGCTATCCAACTGCAGGAGTAACTGAAAAATACACACGTTTTAAGTATATCTTGCTCACAGTTGAATACATAAACGTATCCTACACTGAGGGAACACCCAACAAAATAATTTCTTTGTATAGGGCCAAAAATATATTTTGTTGCCCCAGAAAGATATTCTGGTTGAGTTAACTAAACTTAAAAAGCAACAAGATTGATTTTTGTTCGTCTAACAAAATACACGCTCCATTAAACAAAACCTCTGTGTTGGACCAAAAGAAATTAGACTGTCGACAAAATATTTCGTTGAATCAACTGTATATATTTTTTTGGCCACTCATTTGATNTTGAATAAAAAAAAACACGTGTGTTAGACCAAAAGAAATTAGACTGTCGACAAAATATTTCGTTGAATCAACTGTATATATTTTTTTGGCCACTCATTTGATTACCATCGTTCGAAAATGCAGCTCGAGAGTTTTTTTGTATTTCTTGTGACTATTAGGATAGTAACAGTTTTAGTTTGTGCATTTATTTATGCCTAATAATGAAATTAATATCCTAATGAAAAAATTCAAACATCAAATTGAATATTAAAGATGTAAAATTTGAAAACATTCCTACTTCTTTATTGGTCACTTTAATTGAAGTTGCTAAGGCATAGCGCTCCGCTGCAGCTGGTCGAGGTTCGAATCTCGGTCGTCCTTGCAATTTTTTTTATACTAACCGAAACTTTTTAACGTACGTAGAGCCAAACAAACCTTTAGTTGCAACAACCGAATAAGAACAAAATAATTTGGTTTTAACAACAAAATATTTCATTTTCCCTGTACAAGCAATTAAATTTATTGTGCTAAACAAACTTTGTTCAATTCTACAAAACATTTTTTTCTCAGTATATTCGGAGCTTTGTTGCAGGCGTGGAAATAGTGTTTGTAGTATGTGAGACATCAGGAAAGTCGGATATCCAAGTCGACTGAAATACTCGTTATCTTAGGCAAACAATTTTGCGAGTTCTTTGAGTAGTTTCGCGTTGGGTGAGAGGTCTTCAGCTTGCAGGCGCTGTAAACATCCGCGGCTTCTTTAAGATGCATCGCACTCTGACCCTCGTTGTACCCGCACTCACGGATATTGGTCGTAATCGAGCGGAAGCTCATGTGCTGTAAGAAACGTGTTGGCGTTGAATAGTTGGCTGTGTGCTAGTTCTCACGAGGATCGCGGGGAGGACTGATGGAGACGGCCAGTTCTGGAGCGCCGAAGAATTGTACGGTTTAGTTTTTGTAAGAGAAGGGGTATTGCGAACTGTCTTTTGAGTTGGACGCACGCCGGAAATTGCTTTCGGGAAAGGACTCAGCTTTATTAGTTTCCGAAACGAGTATGTTAACGTTGGTCGCTACTTGGTACGCAGTTCAACATGTTTGAAGTGCGGATTTATTAATTTTTTAATTTTACGAACTGTAATAGAGTCGCTGTGACTTAGGACTTGGGAGCTCTGCCAATGTTGGGCCACTTCTCATACGGAAAGGAAACAATTGGACGATGGTGGTACGACAGGGAGGGAGGGATTGCCTGCAGATTAGTCTTCCGCCTGCCACCTACCTGTGGTTTGTGCTTTGTAAGTCGTTCTGTCTCTCTCTTTCACTAGCGACGTCCCTATACTAATAAGTATTGTAAATATACACTGGAGAGCCAAAAAAACCTGGCATAAGCGTGCGCATGCAAATAACAGAGGTATGGAACCAATCAGAGTAACGCGATGCGGTCGGCAGCTCCTTTATAAGACAACAAGCGTCTGGCAAAGTTGATAGATCGGTTACTGCTGCTACAATGGCAGGTTATCAAGATTTAAGTGAGTTTGAACGTGGTGTTATAGTCGGCGCACGAGAGATGGGACAAAGCATCTCCGAGGTAGCGNACAATTTGGATTTTCGCGAACGGCCAATTCACGAGTTTGCCGTGAATATCGGGAATCCGGTAAAATATCAAATCTTCGACATCGCTGCGGCAGGAAAAGATCGTGAACGAACGTGACAAACGACGACTGACGAGAATCATTAAATGTTACATACGTGCAACCCTTTCTCAAATTGATGCTGATTTAAATGCTGAGGCATCAACAAGTGTCAGCGTGCGAACTATTCAACGGACCATCATTGATATGGGTTTTCGGAGCCGAAGGCCCACTCGTGTACCGTTGTTGACTACGCGACACAAAGCTTTACGCCTCGCCTGGGCCCGCCAACACCGCCATTGGACTATTGATGACTGGAAACACGTTGCCTGGTCTGACGGGTCTTGTTTCCAATTGTATCGGGCGGATGGACGTGTACGGATATAGAGACATCCTCATGAATCCATGGACCCTACATGTCAACATGGGACTGTTCAAGCTGGTGGAGGCTCTGTCATGGTATGGGGCGTGTGCAGTTGGCGTGAAATGGGACCCCTGATACGTCTAGATACGACTCTGACAGGTGACAGATATGTAAGCATCCTGTCCGATCACCTGCACCCATTCACGTCCATTGTGCATTCTGACGGACGTGGACAATTCCAGCAGGACAATGCGACACCCCACACGTCGAGAGTTGCTACCGTGTGGCTCCAGGAACACTCTTCTGATTTTAGGCACTTCCATTGGCCACCTAATGAACCAGACATGAACATTATTGATCATATCTGCGATGCCTTGCAACGTGCTGTTCAGAAGAGATCTCCACCGCCTCACACTCCTATGGATTTGTGGACTGCCCCGCAGGATTCATGGTGTGAAATGCCTCCTGCATACCTTCAGACATTAGTCGAGTCCATGCCACGTCATCTTGCGGCACTTCTGCGTGCTCGCGGGGGCCCGACATGATATTAGGCAGGTGTACCAGTTTTTTTTTTTTTGGCTCTTCAGTATACTTAAACATTCAAAAAGACCTGTCAAGGTGAAGTGCATTTCTCACCTTGCTACCAGGTTTGCTGCAAGCAGGTCTCTTGTGACTTTGGTACCTGTCCTCGAAAGTGTAGTTACCTACATAATCCGCCCTGCACAGTGTGTCGGTGTAATACATGTCACGATATTTTCGCACAAGGACAACACAAGTGCCAATAGTGAGATGCATAACTCTGTAACCTAGAACTTAGTTGCATATATTGCGATGCGTATATATATATATATATATATGAATATAGTAATATTTTTTCGAGGGCATGAACGACTGTTTTAAATTAATTGAATAAAAAATGCCTGTCAATAAAATGGTGTTTTATTTTATGTTTACCTAATTTGCCAGAATAAAATTATAATTTTTAAGGCACAGAAATAAAACTAATTTAATTAAAAAGTATTGTATAAAGTACCATTGTACTATGTAAACAATTATAATATTAAATAAAAATTACTTTTTAAAATTAAAACAAATTTACATAAAAAAATATATAGATTTAATAAATTATGCAGGTAGTAAAGTCCCGCGCCATGCATGTAGTTATACTGCTGATTGGAAAAATATATNATAGATTTAATAAATTATGCAGGTAGTAAAGTCCCGCGCCATGCATGTAGTTATACTGCTGATTGGAAAAATATATTTTTTAATAGGATAAAAATTACAGCTTTTCCTATGCCTATACAAATATATAAGTGTCGACAGCTCGCCTGGCGGCAGAATCGGCAACTCGCCTGGCGGCAGAATCGGCAACTCGCCTGGGGTTTAAANAGTGTCGACAGCTCGCCTGGCGGCAGAATCGGCAACTCGCCTGGCGGCAGAATCGGCAACTCGCCTGGGGTTTAAATAGAAAAATAAACTGCCGCTATGTGTTGAAAATATAATCCAATATGAATGGTGCCGACTTTACTAACGTAAACAAATACGGCCCCCGCCTTGTGGCTAAATCACCAGCTCGCCCGGCGGGCAAGTCATGAAAATAGCGATACCTAGGTGTTGAATATGAAAACAAATGGCAAACGAAAAATAATCCAAGATCTTTGCATGCGATGGTATGAGTATGATTGAGGAGGTGGATGCCTGCCGACTTATGAGCGAAGGTAAGTAATTGACAAATTAAATAACCTATAAAAAATTGGCGAGGTTTGGTCGTGGTTGGACCTCCGGAAATGTACGTTTTTTATAATAATTTAAAATAACAAAAAACTTTTTTTTAAGTTTTTATTTGAGAGGGAGGGATTGTTTTAGAATGTTTTGATTTTAAGGTCATCCAAGGTCAAGTTTTAAGGTCAAGGTCATCGAAATTTCACATGGCTGACGAGATGGACACTGGTCGACCTATCGAGGCCTGGTCGTGACGGGTGCTTAGTCGATCCACCTGTCATCGAACCCCGGACCTCCTACTTGTACATCTTTAAATTATTAAAAACATATATTCAATATTTAAAAAAAAACTAGTTTTTTATTTTTTTGGGGTGGAATATATACCCTTTTTGGGATTTTTGGAAATTTTTGGATTTAAGGCCATTCGAGTTCGTGGGCATGGGGTTAAGGTCACGGGTCAAGGTCAAAGGTCACCTGTATTTAATATTGCGGTCGGGTGACGTTACAACCTGGTGGTCGGCGCCGGTTCCAGTTTTGTCCCATTTAAAATATATTGTGCCAGACTCGCCATATCTATTATACTTAGGACAAATAATTGTGTAACTGTGCCGTACAGTAAACTTGCAATTATTAAACAAAATTATGAAATTACTGCTATTACAATATGTTATATATTTCCAATGGATATATCCTATNACTTGCAATTATTAAACAAAATTATGAAATTACTGCTATTACAATATGTTATATATTTCCAATGGATATATCCTATCTCTCCTACAAACAGGTGAAGATACTACTTACTACATGGTTATCCGATCATCCGCTTTATGATTTGAGTGAATTTGTTGATTTATGAGAAGATGTTTTAGTTTTTAGAAATGTTTNTTATCCGATCATCCGCTTTATGATTTGAGTGAATTTGTTGATTTATGAGAAGATGTTTTAGTTTTTAGAAATGTTTTAATTTTATATTATATTTTAGTTTAAGTTGTTTTTATTGTGTTATACGACAATGCATATTGTAACTTTGTTACTTAACAAGTAAATAAACCAATACTTGGGGTCCTTACGGTTGAAGTGAGGGGTCTGCGAGTGAAAGTGATATATTTTACTCTTCACAAAAGGTAATTATGCTGTAATTGTGTAACTTTCTTATATTTATAGAGCTATTGTTTGCAAATTTTGTAATAAACTGAACTTGAGATTGTAACAATCTGTATCGTCAAAAGACTAAAATTAATAGGATGTACCCTATAAACGAACACATTTCCATAGCTTGTATTAAAGAAAGGGCAGGGCACATGGTGACTCCCCTCCCCTCTGGATACCCTCCTCGTCGGGGCTCCGGCAAAATCTACATCACATCAAAGGGGTCATCGAAATCACAAAGTTTGCGAACCCGTGTCGTCTAATGTGTGTGGAAAAGCACTGATATATTAGTTGACAGTTATTTAAGCATTACACTTTAAATTATTCGTTAAAATATGTCTCAACTTCGTTTTATTGTTTACCAACATTAATACAAGTGCTCGAGTCAACTTTCATGATATAATAATGCATGCAGGAACGGGCAGTGATATTTTACTAAATGCATATTTTGAAAGTGCAGAGCTGTGCGGGAGACTCGCTTACCATTCCATTGCGAAGTCTCAGAGCGACAGCTGGGATGTGAATTGCCGCAATTCCCGAGGAAGAACACCTGAACAACTATTTAGAACACCACTGGGCACTTTCTCCATCACAAACACTCGAACAGATAGCGGCATGGCGAGGCAAGTGCACGCCGGCAGCACACGACGGACGACACACGCACTCGCGGACACGGCGGACGGACGGACGGCATGGAGCCGCGGACTGAATGCGGTCAGCTACATCGACGCGAGCACAGGAGATAAGAGCCGCGCGCTCAGTACTGGACCGCGACCACTGTGCGTGTGCGTCCTGGTCTGCGACGCTGCTGCGCTCTGTCGGCGCACGGCCCACCTGCCTGCCTTCCCGCCAACACTCCTCACCGCCTGCTCACGCGGCTCCAGTCCTGCCTTAAGATTCAGTCACAGTCGCAATTACATCGACTTGCACTCGGGAGATGGCGCTGCTGGCAGTTGCTGGACCTAGCATTTCGCCTGAGATGTATGCAACTGGTGTAACACAGAACGTTTAGTTACCCATGGAAGGGGAGGAGACGGGGGCAGTGAGTAAGCCGCGGTCGCCAGGACTTGGCCTGACTCAATGTGTTGAGGAAGGCACTCTTCTATATTCTCAACTCGGTGATGGGAGACATTCCCACAGAATAGTTCTGTTTCCAAATCATTACATTTCATGTTACTTTTTAAATGTTTCCTGATTTCCGCGTTTAAAATACATATCACCCACTTCACAGCTCAGAAAGCAACTGTAAGCAAAAAGTAACATGTGGCAGAGGTTGTCTACTTGTGGGCGCGAATCCCAGCTAAAACATGGGTGCGCCGTTCTTATAAGTTGTCATTTATTATCTATGCCACTCCCAGTTATTCAAGAAGCATATGGCATGCGCCATCCACAAGCGTAAGCCAGAATAAAGGCAAATTATTGTTAGAGTTCAGCTCAAATAATACGGCAAATAATGCTTCTGTTCCATTTTATAGTCTAATTACAGTGCTCGTGAAATGCTGGAAATATTTCAAGAAACCTCAACCAAGTGCATTTACTTGCAGCCCCAATATCTAACTATTAACTTTTGGATACCAATAGTTAATGACTTAACGAGATATCTTGTTATAAACTACCGAAAAGTTATTCTGTGATGACTGACTGCCTGAAAAATTGTATTCCATGTTAGTATCCTCGTCAATCATGCAACAGGAAACCTATATGACAATCAAATCTATTAAGAATAACGAGACACTTTTGCAAATCAGCGATTCTGAATTTTATCAGTAATTTCTGTAAATAAAACCCAGTTTTTTTTTTTTACCATTCCGGTATTGCATATTGTACAAATAAATATCTTGTCTGATATTATGTATTTTTTGTATTATTTTGTCATGCAAGTGTAACTGTAATTCACTTTACATTCATATTTCGGAATGTGATAGTGTAAAATTGGTAATGCGCGTACATATAAATCTCGGGAATGTTCAGCTAGTTTGAAAAGGTTTGTTGTTTTGAACACTTCAAGAACTGCTAAACTAACGTGTTCGGAGTGCACACTATCCTGAAAAACGTATTTGTTTAATAACCTTTCCAAAATAACAATTACATTTTTTCAATTTTTTTTAAATAACATTCTTAATTTATTGAACACATTTTCTTCAGACAAGTGGATCTTTGGTCAGTTTCGAGAAACTGAAGCTGCATTCACGTTCAATCAAACAAATTACCTCATACCTTGCCCGGCAGTCGAACTCAGTGTCAACCACATTATAGACTGATGTGCAGCCCACTTTGCAATGGAAGTTGGTATCTAAGTAGCTATACAAATGCATGTAAACATACTTTAAGATTAATGCAAATGCCTACAGTAAAAGACTATCATAACCTTTCTCATTTCGGATATGACAGGAGTTTTTAATACATGTATTGCATCTTATTTGCAGTAATATTAAGTCGCGCTTATTTCATACTTCTGTGATTAATGTAGCATGGTGTGAGTAACGGTTTGCAAACGCCATGCTGAAAGTAAACATTGTCAGACGAGCCAAGTGGTAAAATATACTTTATGATAGTTATTCACCGATTAATAACTCCATTTTGAACTGTGACTGTTTTTCGCTATTCTCTTGTTCACTTTTCGAGAGGTGTGCATAAACAATATTTGGCCTGTTAACTAAGTTAAACATGGTTTAGCTTCAGCTATTAAAATAAGCTTAGAATATTATTTTTAATTAATTTTATAATATCTAGAGACATTGAAAAATCACGCAATTGTTTTGAGCCAACATATCTACGATAACTCTAGTTAGTTTATCCCTTTATCATTGGGTAATCAGGTTTTGAGGAGAAAAAGACATTCAAATTAATATATGTAATGCTCATAGCCTAAAACTTTCAACGTTGTAGTCAAGAATGCTTTTTCACTAGTATTTAATTTTCCGAAAGTCGAAACAGAATATACAGTACTTTTATGTACTCTGCTGACGATGTCAGTAATTATTAAACCTACTTTAATATTAAACAAGCAGTTACAAAACACGTTTGTAAACCTACAGCAGGGGGGTGGGGCAGGGGACTCGGCTGTTGCTGTTCTATGGCAGAACAAATGTTCCCGCCCCCTTTGGTTAGATGAATGGGCACAAACGAGAACTTACTACCTCTTATCAAAGAAACCTTTATAAGAATGTCGTGCATGTATGTTGGCATCACTCACTGAATTTCTGTCGGCAACTGATATTTGCTGGGAATTATTTATGGCAATTTAAACGACCTATTGTTAACACAGCAGTTGAATGGAAACATGCAGTTAAGTGTTTGTGTTCAACCATGACATTCTATTAGCTGATGGGCAAGGATGGCATGTGTCGATTGAAAATACATTACAAGTGCCAGGTAAAAAAATGTAAACAATATTGTGATAGTAACAGCAATAGCTTTAGTATCTCAATGCATGGGTACCGACCAAGACTTTAGTTTAGTTTGACAAACACATAACATTTGCGTTAAATAATCCTTCGTTAGGAAAACTGCACATGCACTACCATACAGGTTCGAAGATGATTGAAAACTGCAAAACGTTTGCACTTGTTCCAAATAAATAAGTAACATCACAATCAAAAATAAAATAAAAGTGTGAAGGCATGGTGTTCGGCTACAGAAAATTGTTCATATTTAAATTCTCATCAACACATAATTTTTAAATAGTTTGTACCACTTTTGCCTGTAGCCCTCTCCAGCAAATCAAAATAAATCATAGCATCACAAGCATCCCTATCTCATGAAAAACCAAATCAGAATAAAATAAAATATAACATAACATCAGTTCCTGCACATACTATTCCAAAATACTCATTAATATGTTAATTTTTTTTAAATATATTTGCAAAGCTGGGTGGTTTATTTTTAATTGCTTATCAATAAAAACGGCCAATTATTATAACAGTTTTACTGTTCAAAATGTCCTCTGCCATTTAAAAACTTTAGTTAAAAGATTTACAGAAACAAACAATATTGTTGATGCGAGCTAGTTTGCAAATGCTATATCGTATGACTGAAACAAATAATTATTATAATAAAGACATTGAATTAATTAAGACGCAGATTACTGTTAATACTTAATAGTAATCTACGTGCTAATTATGTTTACATAATTATCTCCTTTTTGTACACAGTACGAACAATTTCCTGTGGGAGAGAAACGCACGAGATAGCCTTCTCTTTCGACTGCCGAGTGCCACTGAACATCTCTCCCTTACTACTGTACGTTCAGGCACGCTTTCTAACTGAACTGTCATCTTGTACTGTGCAATGCCCTAAAACTGTGGGAATACTACGTGACGTAGTTGTGTTGTCTGTTGGGTTGGTAAGACTAGTGTTACGAGAACTGTCATCTTGTACTGTGCAATGCCCTAAAACTGTGGGAATACTATGTGACGTAGTTGTGTTGTCTGTTGGGTTGGTAAGACTAGTGTTACGAGAACTGTCATCTTGTACTGTGCAATGCCCTAAAACTGTGGGAATACTACGTGACGTAGTTGTGTTGTCTGTTGGGTTGGTAAGACTAGTGTTACGAGAACTGTCATCTTGTACTGTGAAATGCCCTAAAACTGTGGGAATACTACGTGACGTAGTTGTGTTGTCTGTTGGGTTGGTAAGACTAGTGTTACGAGAACTGTCATCTTGTACTGTGAAATGCCCTAAAACTGTGGGAATACTACGTGACGTAGTTGTGTTGTCTGTTGGGTTGGTAAGACTAGTGTTACGTGCTTCTTGAAGCACACTGCCAAGAACGAAGATTCTCCCAGGGCGTTTCAGTAACGGAACCTAGAACGGTAGCACATGATCTCATGTTTTGAAGCTGCATCGTGCATGCATGCGTGCGTGCGGAATGTGTGCGTGGGATTTACACAACGCACAAATCAAGCAGTAAGCAGTAAGAATTAAGAAGTAGACAGTTGAATTTAAAAAAACTGAATTGACACGGTAACGATCCTACTGTATATGTTCGACCAATAGGAAAGCATTTCACAGGCTGTTATTTCAATCAAAATAGAATCAGGTTTCTATTTAATTTTTTGTAGTATTTTGCGTTCAACGATTGTTTTTTTAAGCAGGCCATAAAAAATAAATGTTGGTAATTGTTTTTTTATTCAAAATAAAAATGTGTATTGATTTAATAGTATCCTTCTGTGTGATTGGGTTAAATTAAGACTTAAGAGATGTTTTTCCTAGTTTCCAATTTTTTCTACCTTGAAACTTAAGCAGTAAGAAGAAGCAAATTGTGCATACTTCGATCTGAACCAAGGTATAGAAAACTTTCTGAGTTATACTGCTTTAATACTTAATACTTAAGTTTCTCACTGCGTAAACCACTTTACGCACTGGCGACTGCTAGTTATATGCTGTTCGCGGTAAAGTGAGCACTTTTAAAACATTCCTTCGGAAAAAATACGCTAATAGCTATATATGGACCTATGCGACACATGGCACAACGGCATGCAGTTCTAAGTGAAGACGCCATGCAGCTAATTAACAACAGGAAGTTACTGATATTACTAATGAGCCTACTTTCCTCTATATGGGTGCAAATTATTTCAAATGAAGTCCATAAAAGCTCAGAAGGTACGTAAGACTTGAAGTCTTGTTGACAGTAATATAATTTGAGATGGAACCAGAAACATATGCAACAGTAGTGGGGCAATTACAAACACACATGTCTTCCTCAGGACTCGAACCCAGCAAACTTTGTACCATAAACTAGCGTGCAATCAACTGCATTACGGAGGAAGGATCCAGTGCATCAACTTCGGACGTAATCTGTCTAAAGTTTTCAATGATAGGGTTTACTAACCTTAAATATTTACAGGGTGGTCAATGTTAAAATAAGAGTCTGGGCCACTTGAAACAAGTAAATTTACATGGTCTATCGTAGCGCTACTTGTGCGAACAATTTGATGGCAATAAGTTGATTAGTTACCGATATATGGTATAAGAAACCTTATCATCTTATTTGGTGCTATCTTTCAAATGAACTAAAAAAAGGTTCTATATATGATAATTCGTGATAATTCTAATATACACTGTCAGCATAAAAAGTTTGGTTGGATTTGGTTAAATTGTTTAATAGTTATGACAAACCGGTATAAATTATTGATATGGCCGCCATTTTGAAAATCATTGGAACATACCATTTTAAATTATCTGCTGCAGTACTACTTGTTTGCCAATTTTGACAGAAATTTGACAGTTGTTTCCAAATATATGACAACAATAATTAATTTATATATATGGTGCTATCTTACAAAATGGTGAACGAATGAAACTTCGTGTAGGCACATTTTATAGTTGAAACATATACTACCAACATACAAAGTTAAGTTGGCATTGATTGCATAATTTTGACGATGTAGTATACTAAGCAAGAATGGCTATACGGCCGCAATTGTGAAAATTAATGGATGAACCTCTTAAAACATTCCACCTGCCGCAATACCATTTGCCTGCCCAATTTAGTAGGAATCGGTTGATTATTTCCCGAGATATTAAGTAAAACTTAATTTATTCGTGTGACACTTCCTTAAAATTGGCGGAGAGAAGTGGTTATTTGTTGGCATATATGATGCTTGTAATATATTTTTTCAGCATACAAAAGTTTGGTCGAAATTGGCCGAATGATATGGTGGATTTAATAAATAAACCTCAAATATTTTTGTAGTGCAGTTTTCCAAAATGGAGGACCTACAACAATATCCTGACATAGCACCATAAATAGTAAAATCACCGCCATTTTGAAAGTAAGCACCCCGCGTGGTTCAAAATGATAAAAGTCTGATGTCCTTATGAAGTTTGGTGAAATTTGGTTCACGCGTTTAACACATATATATGCATACATACACACATATACACTGAAGAGCCAAATAAACTGATATGGGCGTGCGTATGCAAATAACAGACGTATGGAACCAATCAGAGTAACGCGATGCGGTCGGCAGCGCCTATATAAGACAACAAGCGTCTGGCAAAGTTGCTATATTGGTAACTACTGCTACAATGGCAGGTTATCAAGATTTAAGTGAGTTTGAGCGTGGTGTTATAGTCAGCGCACGGGAAATGGGACATAGCATCTCCGAGGTAGCGATAACATTTGGATGTTCGCGTACGACCATTTCACGAGTGTACCGTGAATATCGGGAATCCAGTAAAACATAAAATCTTCGACATCGCTGCGACCGGAAAAAGATCGTGAACGAATGGGACAAACAACGACTGACGAGAATCATTAAACGTGACAGACGTGCAACCCTTTCTAAAATTGGCGCAGATTTCAATGCCTCCTGCATACCTTCAGGCATTAGTCGAGTCCATGCCACGTCGTCTTGCGGCACTTCTGCGTGCTCGCGGGGGCCCTACACGATATTAGGCAGGTGTACCAGTATTTTTTGGCTCTTCAGTGTATATGTNGTGTGTGTGTGTGTGTGTGTGTGTGTGTGTGTGTGTGTACACATGCAGACAGGAAAATGATCTCATAAGCTTTTCTTTCCGTCGGAAAGTAGGCAACAATTATTTCTAAGTCTTTCTTTAAATTGCGAGTGTAATGTTTAAATTACGGCCACTGAAATTAGTATTTCTTGTTTTATACAAATAAGAGTAGGAATCTGCACGTTGGTAACAGATTTACATTCTTAAAAGTTCTACGTCTTCGCTTGGATTGCGCATGAACAAAGAGAGGAGGTCCATGGCCAAGGTAATTTTTCACGTGGTTTTCAAATGTGCTCAAATATCCTTGAGCAGCCTTTATTAGGAATTATCACACAGAGTTGCCACCTGCAATTCGGAATAAATTTGTTCATGCTTAAGTGTTGAGCGAAATCAATACTTTGTGAGCGTGCCTGCAAAAATAACCGGATTCTGCAACACATAGTTAAGGGCAGAAATAATAAATAAAGGTTAATATTTATTAGCGGGTACATGTATTTTATTTACCCAAAAGAGAAAAATCGTACTTGATAAGCTTATTTGGGACTTGGGTGTGTGTGAAAATATTTGGTATGCGTTGCAGTGGTAATTTTAATTCAGGGCATAATTTTTTTAATTTTCGTATTCTCCACCGTATTTTTTTTTTTTTTTTTTTTTTTTNCTTTTTTTTACAATCCAGGAAGGAAAATAGCTGTCTGCAAACATGAAATGTAATTATGCCCAACATTACAGTGGCAGGCCCCCGCTGCTTGGCCGAGGTAAATGATTCTTTACCGAAGAAAGCACAATTCGAGATTATATCATCGAGTGATGTTCGCTTCCTGCGCGTATGTACCCGACATTGTCCCGCGAATGGTCGTTAGTATTATCAGAACTGCGTATCCAAACAGTGACATATCCGTTTGTTTACGTGTTTTTTCAAGAGAATTCTCTTTGTATCCTAACCGGAACTCACTCCATTTAAATCAATATTTTTTTTTTAAAGTGCATAACGATTTTTAAACACGAATTTATGTGAGCAACGAGCCAACTGTGCTTGAAGCTGACAGTTCCAGAGGCAAACACTTTTCACCGTTTGGATTCTGCGCAGATGGTGTGTGCTCTCTACCACATGTTACCTCCACAAATTATACCTCTTACATTTGTTTTTAAATTCTAAAACAAAGTATTTACAACCAACGCCTGCGTACATATGCAGCTTATAATTAGGTGATTTCTCTTTTGCAATATTGTAGAAACCCGTTTCACGCTCGTACTGTATGTTCTGGTTGTGGCAGCTCTGCCTTCCTTGTCTGCATGGCGTTCGCGTTAGCAGCTCCCCAACTCCGCTCATGATGCATCGTTCCACCTGTCAACGTTGGGAACAGATCGCCTACACGTACAAGATGAAGAGCACGGCCTCGTCGTCCGCAGACAAAGTCTGTCTAACAGCTGACGAGCCTCTCTCTGCCCGCACGCGCGCAGCTCTCTCCCAACACATGCGGAGTTACTGCGCAAGCGCGCGAGCTACAACGCCTCTGACAGCGGACACGTAGCCAGTAGTAGAGGCAATCCAGCAACATGTTCATAATCATTAACAGGGAGTCCGTCGTTTTCCAACAACCGCTGACTACGCAATTAAACTGCGAATAGCCTCTAATTGACAGGTGGGACGATGCATTACGAGCGACACTGCTGCATACTGATGCAAGCAGATATAAAAGGAAAATAGTTATAACGACCTGCCAGCAAACGCGAATTGCACAAGCGTCAAGCTTTGCACATCGCGTCAGCCGATGCTACACAAGACCAAACATTTGGAAACTGACCAGGTAGCCCGGGTTAGTACAGCAATAGCTTTCCCCCGGAGGCCTAACAAAGACCTGTACAATACCTTTGCCCTGGAGGCCTAACAAGGACCTGTACAATAGCTTTCCCCTGGAGGCTTACAAGGACNGTCTAACAAAGACTTGTACAATAACTTTGCCCTGGAGGCATAACAAGGACCTGTACAATAGCTTTCCCCTGGAGGCTTACAAGGACCTGTACAATACCTTTGCCCTGGAGGCCTAACAAGGACCTGTACAATAGCTTTCCCCTGGAGGCCTAACAAAGACCTGTACACTAGCGTTCTCCTGGAGGCTTACAAGGACCTGTACAATACCTTTGCCCTGGAGGCCTAACAAGGACCTGTACAATAGCTTTCCCCTGAAGGCCTAACAAAGACATGTACACTAGCTTTCCCCTGGAGGCCTAATAAGGACCTGTACAATAGCTTTCCCCTGGAGGCCTAACAAGGACATATACAATTTCTTTCCCTATGTGGCCTAACAAGGACCTGTAAAATAGCTTTCCCCTGGAGGCCTAACAAGGACCTATACAATAGCTTTCCCCAGGAGGCCTAACAAGGAACTGTAAAATAGCTTTCCCCCGGAGGCATAACAAGGACCTATACAATAGCTTTCCCCTGGAGGCCTAACAAGGACTTGTACAATTGCTTTCCCCTGAAGGCCTAACAAAGACCTGTACACTAGCGTTCTCCTGGAGGCTTACAAGGACCTGTACAATACCTTTGCCCTGGAGGCCTAACAAGGACCTGTACAATAGCTTTCCCCTGAAGGCCTAACAAAGACATGTACACTAGCTTTCCCCTGGAGGCCTAATAAGGACCTGTACAATAGCTTTCCCCTGGAGGCCTAATAAGGACCTGTACAATAGCTTTCCCCAGGAGGCCTAACAAGGAACTGTAAAATAGCTTTCCCCCGGAGGCATAACAAGGACCTATACAATAGCTTTCCCCTGGAGGCCTAACAAGGACTTGTACAATAGCTTTCCCCTGAAGGCCTAACAAAGACCTGTACACTAGCGTTCTCCTGGAGGCTTACAAGGACCTGTACAATACCTTTGCCCTGGAGGCCTAACAAGGACCTGTACAATAGCTTTCCCCTGAAGGCCTAACAAAGACATGTACACTAGCTTTCCCCTGGAGGCCTAATAAGGACCTGTACAATAGCTTTCCCCTGGAGGCCGAATAAGGACCTGTACAATAGCTTTCCCCTGGAGGCCTAACAAGGACATATACAATATATTTACCCTGGAGGCCTAATAAGGACCTGTACAATAGCTTTCCCCAGGAGGCCTAACAAGGAACTGTAAAATAGCTTTCCCCCGGAGGCATAACAAGGACCTATACAATAGCTTTCCCCTGGAGGCCTAACAAGGACTTGTACAATTGCTTTTCCCTGAAGGCCTAACAAGGACATATACAATATCTTTCCCTAGGAGTCCTAACAAGGACCTGTACAATAGCTTTCCCCTGGAGGCCTAACAAGGACCTGTTAAATACCTTTGCCCTGGAGGCATAACAAGGACCTGTACAATAGCTTTCCCCTGGAGGCCTAACAAGGACCTGTTAAATACCTTTGCCCTGGAGGCATAACAAGGACCTGTACAATAGCTTTCCCCTGGAGGCCTAACAAGGATATATACAATTTCTTTCCCTATGTGGCCTAACAAGGACCTGTAAAATAGCTTTCCCCTGGAGGCCTAACAAGGACCTGTTAAATACCTTTGCCCTGGAGGCCTAACAAGGACCTGTACAATAGC
Source organism: Clitarchus hookeri (assembly GCA_002778355.1). Classification (NCBI taxonomy): domain Eukaryota; kingdom Metazoa; phylum Arthropoda; class Insecta; order Phasmatodea; family Phasmatidae; genus Clitarchus; species Clitarchus hookeri. Next base: position 76,240 of record NQII01003357.1, on the reverse strand, counting down.
TTTCCCCTGGAGGCCTAACAAGGACATATACAATATCTTTCCCTAGGAGTCCTAACAAGGACCTGTACAATAGCTTTCCCCTGGAGGCCTAACAAGGACCTGTACAATAGCTTTCCCCTGGAGGCCTAACAAGGACCTGTACAATAGCTTTCCCCTGGAGGCCTAACAAGGACCTATACAATAGCTTTCCCCTGGAGGCCCAACAAGGACCTGTACAATAGCTTTCCCCAGGAGGCATAACAAGGACCTATACACAAGCTTTCCCCTGGAGGCCTAACAAGAACTTGTACAATAGCTTTCCCCGAGGCCTTAGAAGGACCTGTACAATAGCTTCCTCCGGAGGCCTAACAATGACCTGTACAATAGCTTTACCCGGAGGCCTAACAAGGACCTGTACAATACCTTTGCCCTGGAGGCATAACAAGGACCTGTACAATAGCTTTCCGCTAGAGGCCTAACAAGGACCTGTACTCACTTTCCCCTGGAGTCCTTACAAGGACCTGTACAATAGCTTTCCCCTGGAGGCCTAATAAGGACCTGTACAATAGCTTTCCTCTGGAGGCCTAATAAGTACCTATACAATAGCTTTCCCCTGGAGGCCTAACAAGGACGTATGCAATAGCTTTCCCATGGAGGCCTAAAAAGGACCTGTAAAATAGTTTTCCCCCAGAGGCATAACAAGGACCTATACAATAGCTTTCCCCTGGAGGCCTAACAGGAACCAGTACAAAAGCTTTCCCCCGGAGGCCTAACAAGGACCTGTACAATAGCTTCTACCGGAGGCCTAATAAGGACCTGTATAATAGCTTTCTTATGGCTGCCTAATAAGGACATGTACAATAGCTTTCCCCGGAGGCCTAATAAGTACCTGTAAAATAGCTCTTCCCTGGAGGCCTAATAAGGACCTGTACAATAGCTTACCTCCGGAGGCCTAACAAGGACCTGTACAATAGCTTCTCCCGGAGGCCTAATAAGGACCCGTATAATAGGTTTCTTATGCAGGCCTAATAAGTACATGTACAATAGCTTTCCCTGAAGGCCTAATAAGGACCTGTAAAATAGCTTTCCCCTGGAGGCCTAATAAGGACCTGTACAATAGGTAACCCCCAGAGGCCTAACAAGGACCTGTACAATAGCTTCTCCCGGAGGCCTAATAAGGACCTGTACAATAGCTTTTCCCGGAGGCCTAATAAGGACCTGTATAATAGGTTTCTTACGCAGGCCTAATAAGGACATGTAAAATAGCTATCCCCGGAGGCCTAACAAGGACCTGTACAATAGCTATCCCCTGAAGGCCTAACAAAGACCTGTACACTAGCTTTCCCCTGGAGGCCTAATAAGGACCTGTACAATAGCTTTCCCCTGGAGGCCTAACAAGGACATAAACAATATCTTTCCCTAGGAGGCCTAACAAGGACCTGTACAATAGCTTTCCCCTGGAGGCCTAACAAGGACTTGTACAATAGGTTTCCCCTGGAGGCATAACTAGGACCTGTACAATAGCTTTCCCCTGAAGGCCTAACAAAGACCTGTACACTAGCTTTCCCCTGGAGGCTTACAAGGACTTGTACAATAGCTTTCCCCTGGAGGCCTAACAAGGACATATACAATATCTTTCCCTCGGAGTCCTAACAAGGACCTGTACAATAGCTTTCCCCTGGAGTCCTAACAAGGACCTGTACAATAGCTTTCCCCTGGAGGCCTAACAAGGACCTGTACAATAGCTTTCCCCTGGAGGCTTACAAGGACTTGTACAATAGCTTTCCCCTGGAGGCCTAACAAGGACATATACAATATCTTTCCCTCGGAGTCCTAACAAGGACCTGTACAATAGCTTTCCCCTGGAGGCCTAACAAGGACCTGTACAATAGCTTTCCCCTGGAGGCCTAACAAGATCTATCTCTTGCTTGCCTCGATTGTAAATGGTGATAACAGGCTTCCGGATATCTTCTCCCAATCTGTTTCTTCTTAATGTTGTCACTTTCTCCTATGCATGTTTCATAATCAAGAAACATACATTGTGCTTGTCCTTCCACTTTCCTACCACAATGCCTTTGGAGTTTTGTTTTCCAATCACTTCCCCTTTCTTTAGATTTTTGTGACTACCCCCTTTGGTAAACGTTACATTTATTTCACAATGTACCTAACAAATGTGTGACTTTTTAAGTAGTGACGTTGTGAGTGGCACAGATGTGTACAAAGTATCCTAAACTATAACCATTCCATCTGATAAATAGTTGTGCAAGTTTGAGAACCACTTTTTCAGCATGTCCTGTGCGTGTGTCAGGTGTTTGTCCAGAATACAATGACATCCGCAAACTGTAACTGATAGTGTTGCACAGCATGAACATTTTCACCCCATACTTGTGTCTTTTAGTGGGAATGTACTGCCTAAAAAGTAATCTGCCTGGAAAAGGAATCATGGTTTCGTCACCACATATCTCTCCAGGTATATACTCAGAATAAAACCTTTCTTGCATCATGTCACAGAGTTTCCTAACATTGTACAATCTGTCGCCACTATCAGCTGTTGTGTTGTCAGCAAAGTGAACAAATCTTAGCATCAATTGAAACCTGTTTCTACTCATTATCTTTAAAACAAGACAATTGCTGCATAGCACACTCTTTGGCCAGTAGTCAGCAATTGTGGGATATTGCACAGTTTCCATGTAAAGAAGTATTGCAAAAACTCATACATTTAATCTTCATTTGTGTCCACCCATTTCTTGATCCTGGACGAGCGGCTTACTCTCCTGTTTCGAAGTGTATTTTAAGCATTGTATTAGTTTCCTGAACAATAAGATTCAATACTTGAGCATCAAACAACCTTTGGTATATCTGAAGGGGAGTCATGTTCTCTTTATCTCGTGGATTACTGTCAGCATATGTGTATGATTCTGAACCACGGAATTGATTATTAGGTGGGGGTTTGTTCATATCTACCTCCTGCCATTCTTCTATCAATTCCTGTACTAGTTCATCTTCACTAGAAGATTTTTCAACATCTTGCTCATCCTCAGATTCCTGTGGTGAATGCTGGTCTGATGTACAATCCAGCTCGTCGACCGAAGATGTAGACTCTGAGCTAACATCGTCATCATGTCCCTCAAGTACAGCAAGAAGTTAAGCATCAGTCAAGGGTTTGCTATGCCTATGTTTACTACTGCTAGGGCCAGGATCACAATCCATGTTGATAAGTTGAAACAACATTGGATGATGATTATGATAACGCAACAGGGCACTCGCCAATACATGAAACATGTTTGCTATAAGTAGAGACTGGGAATAAATAAATAAAAACTACCTTCAATGTAGCTTCTCACATTACTTTTTCACCCTGCTATTTCCGATGCCAACGTTTCCACTAAGTTATTTCACAAAACGATGTACTATTATTTACACAAACACGTATACATAAACATTGAAATACACATAAAACACTTCAAAAATTCACAATATAGCACGCAAGGTTGCTTATTAAACACAAACTAATGTGCATAAACAAATACTATCATGGAGAAATGTAAACAATCAATTATCAACAAATAAAACCCATAAATTAATTGAAGGTTTCATAGATGCTCAACAGATGGCAGCACAAAATATATACATTCTATTCATTCTCTGTGTGCCATATGAACTATTAACTACCATACTACACAGAACAGTGTTCTACTAAAATATCTGCATCATGAGGATCCAATGTGATCCTTGTGGCACACATGTAATATTCATTGGAGGATCTTCGGTGATCCTCACGGCAGCCAACATATTTCCCATTTATTAATTTTGCTCCCGTCATAACTCCCATGTAAACAATGCTAATTGCTGACCGCATTCAACGATTGCCGATAGTTTGTTTTCCCACAATGTCTGTTCAAAACACACAGTACATTCACCAAAGATTGCACGCATCAATCGTTTTTGAAGACTACTGGAATACAAAACAACGTGGATAGTCGACAACTGTACTATTGGTAGTATTGTTTACATCCCGCAGCATTTTTTCGTGTTCTTTTTAAAATGCTTATTCTTATTCTTGCGTGTTTACTGTACTCGTAGATTGGCGACAGTGAGAAAGCAAATTTTGTTCTTATTCTTTTTATGTGATTACTGCACTCATAGGTTGGTGACAATAAGAATGAATCACACAATCTCTGACACTGCATTGAAATATCTTTGACCTTGTTATTGTAAACTGAATTTGGAATAAGTTTATAGATGCAAGATCCGGTATTTTAACGGCGTGATTATTATCGGAAACTATTGGTTGCGGGTTTGGTTTGTATAGTAAGGGTTTGCAAATGGCTTGGCAAGTAATGGTTGGCAAAAATCGTTTCAAATAAATAAGTTGTGGCAATTTTAATCATGGGATTGAGCAAGGCTCACCCGACGAAGGAACGCTGGACAAAAACATTAGAATAAATAATAATTAAATTTTGTTCGATTTCAAGAATTAAATTTTTTAATTAGAACAATTATTTAATCATAAATTTACTTGAATAAGTTCTTCTCAAGGACATCTTTAGGATGTTGGTTTAAATAAACATGCATTTTGAGGTTATGTACCTTATTTCTCAACTCTTCTGGACCCAAGACTGAAGTCCTGTGTTTTTTATGAATCAGGATAATGTTACTGCAGCAAAAAAAACATTTGCTGGATGTGTGAGAACATTAAAAAGGTTGTTTATGATACTATTGGAATTGAGTTTGGTGTAAGAATCGAGAATTGGAATCGAGGTTGTAGAATCGTCTCATTTGAACTATAAAAAATTATTTTCTTAAGTTCTTCAAGAGCTAGTTCATGCAAAGTACAGGTTCATTACTGCTGACATTTGAGATTTCGAAAAACGTAGTGATTGTAGGACATTTTTGGCTTCAGACTTATTCAGTGTTATTAACAATGGTAATTTAATTTTTTCAGAACCTGACTTCTTTCCTCATAGCAATTTGAATGCTGCATATGTTATACTTGCAGATGAGGCCTACCCTTTACTTCTGTACTTAACAAAACTATATAAATGTCAAAATTTAAACATTAAGGGGAGCAATTTTAACAAGTGTTTGTCTAGAGCATGGAAAACTGTTGAGTGTGCGTTTGGTGTTTGTAAGTCGGGAACAACAGGGAAGACATCTAACTGAAGCAAAAGATGTCAGAGACATTTTTTCTCTTTATGTGAAAAGATATCCTTTAACATTAGTGAGGTACAAATAACCTTTCATTAATGGCATTTGTGTATCACACATTTATGTTTGTAACTTCTAGAATTTTGTGCATTAGCTTATATTGCTATATATTATGTTTGTGTAAAGTTCACTTTTGTGTGCTATAATTTATTTTGTTTCTTGTATGTAGCCATTGTAAAGGTTATAATATACAACTTTAATTTAATGACAAATCCATAACCTAAACAACCCATGTACTAAATGGCAATCATTTTTCAAACCACCAGGAATATGTCATAATATATACATGGACACATTTTATGCCCACCAGTTAACAGATAAGTAATAAAATAATCTTATGGGCATATTTCGCAATGTTTTGCTACACTGAGAAAACAACGAATATGGAAAAAAAATTACAATATTTGCATCTTCTTACCTGCAACACCCTTTTCGTTTGCAATCTCTTACCAACTGTTATCCACAACAACCAGATTAGAATACACTTTGCATCTCTCGTCCTAAATTTTGGGTTTTAATAATACTTTCGAGACCAGAATTTTCATATCCATATCATAAAGTCTGTAAACACATTGATGGCACAGCGCACCAATCGCACACGATTTCAATAAACTGTCTGACTCAGACAACCTGCGTGTGTCGATACCTGCTGCTACTGTGAGCACTCGCATATCAATACATAGTTAGTTTCTTATTGCGGATCAGCATCGGTAATCTGAGTCTGAATATCTGCCTCCACTCTGAGTATACCCATACTCTCCTACCTTTCTGACAACATTCACATATATCTACCTATGTTATTAAATCTCATCTTAATTTCATCCATGTAAACACTTAACTTGACTCACACATCGGATAATTATAAGTTTCTTCTGCATCTCATATACAGTTCTTATGATATCCTCTATCTTTCTTGGCAGTCTCTATACAATATAATTAACTCTCAAATTGAAGTTCCTGAACAACAACGAAATATTTTGCACAATACAACCCATAATCCTATTATGCCTATACACAAATGACTATTTCCTACTCATAATTAAATTAAATATTTCCTTCCATCATTTTTGCCCTCTCAGTATTATCATTTGCAGAAACCTATCAATGTGAATTATAGTATACAATAACTCTTGANTCGGTGACTCATCGTAACGTTACCGAGCGTTACACTTTTTCATAAGTGACTCCCAGCCGCAACCTAATTTAAGACGTTGTCACGTCAATATTTCCTTCCATCATTTTTGCCCTCTCAGTATTATCACGTTGCAGAAACCTATCAATGTGAATTATAGTATACAATTACTCTTGATATTAAATCTTGATTCATACTCGTTAGCACTAACAAGGATAAAATGAAACATCCAAGAAATGTGCTTNTACTCTTGATATTAAATCTTGATTCATACTCGTTAGCACTAACAAGGATAAAATGAAACATCCAAGAAATGTGCTTCTGATTCAAAATCCTTATACAAAGCAGTTACCTTGACAGGGGTCTAGAGCCGACTGTTTAAGTACATTCAAGTATGTTACTGTAACAAACAGCTGCATGCACAATTATTATATTACAATATAATTTTTCATAATTATTTACATGTCAACAATAAAGTATATTAAAATAGTACATTTTTCAGCCAGTTATCTTAATAATATATTAAGAAGGAATTACTTAGTTACCAAAGCATTATTCAAGAGATGATCAAATCTTATAATGTCTTACATAAGCTGCTTCTCAACAAGAGTTATGTGAGCAGAGACGCAACTAGAGTCTGTGTCAACATGGGCAAACATTAATTATGGTGACCCCTTTTTTTAATTATTGAGGGAGGTGTTAGTTCATTTTATTATTAAATGGGAATTTTGTAAATGCGATAGTGTAAAAATGTAGGAGATGATTGGCAAAATAAAAACAGACTGTCTTGTGTTATTATTTATTAGCAATTACATTAATTCCATTAATGGATATTATAAATAACTTACACATTTATACTATATATGAGGAACTTTCGTGCAAAACTCGACATGTCAATCACTGGTAATAATGAAGGCTTCACAGTTATTGAGGCCCTTTTTCTAAGCTGAAGTGCACTACCATATTTTAATACTGTAAAAATCAACATGTCCTAGGAAAATACATATTGAATGTACACATTTTCATGCAAAACTCAACATGTCCACATACTGTTGTCTCACTTGTCGGATGTAGTTAAAGAAACATAAATAATGCGCTCTAAATGAATGTGGGCTGTAGCCGGTTTTGTGGGGGCATATTTGATATACTATTTCGCATGAAGATAATATTACTGCACTGTCTTATATACATTTGAATATATATATATATAAATTTACTGTAAACCAAACCAATATTGTATAGTAATAAAATGCTACTTTCTAGCGAGTAGCAAATTAACCAACAATTACTACATAGTGCTATAATATAGATGGATGATTAAAAAAAAAAAGGATCCTACCCTACATGGCAAGATGCCAATCAATTACAAACTTATAGGAAAAAACCTTTTTGCTTCTCGAAGCCCTCAGCACTTTCTCACATGTTAAATAAATTATATATCCTTCTTACAGTCATTCCGGAAATTCCTGGTACTTTAAAAACAATTACACAAACTCTGACGAGCGAAAAATACGCAAATATAACCGACTCTAGTTGATTGCAGCGCTGTCAATTATAACTAAATAACCCCAACTGCACTCTGCAGGCAAATTACTATTATAATGTGAAGTTAAACTCGTAAACGTATCAAATAATATTACAATAACAAAGTAAAAGCTTTAAAAGACTTTAATTTTCTTAACAATTGCAAGAAATTTTCAGAATTTTAAAATCCCTTGTTAACCTATAAATGGGACACATAATAAAAACCAAGTATTCTCGCACCACATAAATACTATAAGAAGTCGTTCTACCCACTTTAAAATATTATTTTTAACCTTATAGTTTTCCCGATGCAAAAAAATCACACCCTCCAAGTGTCTCCGTGTAAAATTACGATAGTGCTGCGCCCTATGGAGCGGCAGAAGAAGTCTCACCTTCTGCGAGACCTCTCGGCCAATCACAAAACTCTTGCTTCGTAAAACTGAAAGTTAACATTTCTAGCCCGCTTTTCAAGCATTTTCAACAATTCTACGGCTTTTTTCGTAGAAATACTTAACTATTAATATAAAATAAATGTTTTGAAGTCAAAAATACACGCCCTCAGCATGTTTACGCGAAATATAACCGTTTTAAACGAAGTTTTTATAATCAAATTCAATTTCTCATCAGAGTAGCTCACACATACAAGCAAAAAACGTAATATAACATAGAATTAAATTAATAGACAACATCTTCAATGTAATTTAAAAACCAAGCCTTAGATTACATTCTTATTATAGTTAACAGCACCTCCCTGTTACGTTTTTTAATACCAGCTACCTTCAGTAACTCAACTTAATCATTCCTTCTTGGACCTCGCCCTAACGATGTCACGAGTTTTAAATGGTTACTTAAGGTAATTTGGAATTAACACTACCAATTTTAACATATTTATATCCACCATCGAGACCACTCGTGGGCTTGCTGGTGGCTATTTTTAAAAGTCCTGTAATATTCAAAATTACTATTTTTAATAAGTAACCAGGTGGGAGTTTGCTTCTCCCACCTTCCAACCACCACCCCTGCAGGCAGGGGGTAGTTATGAGAACATTAAAAACATGTACACTGGGGTAACCTAGTGGAAAAAGTGACTGAGGCGGGAAACCGCTGAAACCACAGATTGATATTGGAGCGGAGGGCGGAGAGGCTTGCCTTTCCTAACCCTCTGCCAAAAATATATGACTTACACAAAACCTGGGTGGTCAAGGGCCCTCACAAGAGCCTGTTGTACCCCTGCTCTGAGCTTCGGCTGTGATGACAAACTAGCGGATAAAAAAAGGAAACTAATATTACTGCCATCTTGTGCATGATTACTGAAGTATGACCATGGTATTCTTATACATCATACTTAGAAGTACACAACCGTAAATTTATTGTGTTCTCTTTGGTTTTAAAACGTTGGTATGAATTCTGTGCTCTGACTTACTACATCACATTTCTGCAGCTAGATATTTCTTATAAATCATGGATTCTACGCAGTGTTGATGAAATAAATACCGGAAGCAGGAAACAAAAACCAAGGGAGAGCAAAAGGAATGTGTAGAAGAAGGAAAGTAACTGTTGTTACTTTCTTTTCAGTAATAAAATACATATTACGTTGTTGCAATCCATATTATAGAATATGAATTTTATCATTGCAGGAACGAAAATGCAAATCCTCTACCGCCAAACTTTAAAATCCCATGCAAACACGATAACAAAACATTTTATGTAGAAAGTAATGGTGGCCGACATTGTGCAAATCAGAGTGAAATTTTATGTTGACCCAGATAAAGTGAAACAAGATAACCCTTTGTGTCACATGTTTAGAGTAGCTGAACCTCATAGACATTCAAGGCTTTTGGTTGATACAAAGAAGTAACCACATGATATACACATTACATATCAGGTACTTTTCATACCATCTCAGAAGAATATACAATAAGCATAGAATATAAAATTAAATGTTTTTATTTATCTTTTAAAATGTGGTGCTGTCGCAGTTCCTAGCATGCTAATCTTCGTTGTTGAGAATCAGTAATTTATGGAAATGTTACCATGTATACTCTTAACATTAAATAGTGGGCATTATAGTTATTCAAAAATGTATGAGCTATTTCGGTTGAGTAGTTAGAATGAATAAATTTCAGTCAGTACATAAGGAATTAATCTTTTGTTTGTTTTAGCTACCGCCCATGAAAGGTGGATAGAAAGCAGTGTGCCAACAGTTTTTCCTGCCAGCAGTGGGAATATTAAAAGACAGAGTAACCAGTGTAGCCAAGATTCTCCATGAGGGCAGTACTATCAAGGAAAATTATGGAAGAGATCCTGTTTCTCCCAAGTCAAAGTTTAAAAGGTGACGTGGCATCAGTTACCAGAGCGGGTTAGATGTTGGATGTTTTCCCGGCGCCATAACTCAGTGGTGAGCTAATGAAGCGAGGATCGTAGGGTCGACGGCCCCGGGACCCTGGTGAACCTTGAGTAAGTTATTTACTTGATTGCTGTTTACTTACAGATGCACTCTTTACTTAGGATGGCGAGACTGTCGGCCGTCTCGTATGCCTGAACTATATTACTAAACACTGGTGACACTAATAAGGTTGCCCTACAATGATTTAACACTATTTTACTGGTTGAATTCTTTATTCATCGTCCGTTCACAGATGAATAAATGCATGAATGATATGAAAAATGGCCTCAGCCTTGTACTGCGAAAAACACGTGGTATTCGGTTGGAAACGCGATTGTGTTGAAAACTCCTCGATGTGAGAACGGTGGCCCTCACCTCAGTACTTGAAATAAATAAAAGAAATTTTCCGGTTAATTAATTTAATACTATTTCTGCTAAAATGATTTCAGCCTAATATGCCGGTACTGAGGGCCTCGCGGAAGAGCGAGGGACTTATACTTCTGGTCTCGTTCAGGTGCTGAGAAGAACTGGGGCGAGCATGGATTCGGCTTCTGCTACCTGGGCGAAAGCCGAAGCCAAGAGGCGAAAAGGTGAAACACAAAAACACTGAAATAAAATATGTAATGAAAAATTATATGAATTAAATTAAACATACGAAAACATAATCACTTACATAAATACACATATTAAACTGTTAGATAATTGCGTAAAATTTTATATTGCACTTTCGGTGATGCGTCCACATTACACTAGCCACAGCGTTGCCAAGTACACTATGAAAACCTCTCTGGCTGTGGCTGTGTCCTTTGTTGACATAAAGTACACTAATGCACTACACTTTGTAGCACTTTCTCTGGTGCAGCTGGTGCAGTTTACCCGACTGCGGCAGTCAGAGTGGACACAAAGGAGCTCGTGAATGCGCAGTTAACATCAAAGGGAACAGGTAGGGAAATTCATAAAAAGTGTAAAAGCTACAGAAAGTCACTACAACAAAAAAAAAAACCCGTCGGGTATACCTGCCAGGAGATGTGAACATAAGCATGTTGCATAAAATGTATAACAATTCTGTCGAAAAATCACTTCAAGTAATATATATTTTGTTCCGAAAGATATTCTGCAGTGACGTCAACATTGACTTCAGATCCCCAGCATCTCATGTATGCACTTGCTGCTTACGATTACAAAATTATATACATAGTGAAAAATAACCCCTAAAGAAGCAGGCATTGATTACTGAGCAAAGAGTTCACACACTACGGTCTAATAAATTTTATAGTTTGGCCAGAGAGAAATCCCCAGCGACTTTAACACTGTGTGTTGATACACAGCAAGTTAAACCTCTGCCGAAAACTTATATTCAAGAAGCATTCTATGCATGGCGGCTAGCGTTATATGCTTTGTGTGTTGTTATGGATACTAGGAATCCAACATTTTATACGTGGACAGAAGACATGTCTGGGCGATGAGTAAGAGAAGTAGGATCAATATTAAATAATTTGACTGGCCTTAATTTGGACGAAATTCAAACTGTTTACTTATTTTGTGATGGAAGTTGTGCACAAAATCGCAATTCCCATATTGTACACATTATTGGCTGTAAAATTCTCCAAAAGTGAATGTGAAAGAAATACTAACATTACCAGAGTGGTCGGGGATAGTAATGTGGACGTCGTCTGGCGACTATGATAAGAAAAATCAAAATATTACACAATATCCCTGTTTCGAATAAAATGGGCGCCAGCTCACTCAGTGAGCACGAAGTCACAGTTCTCAGGATCGTGGGCCGAATGACCACTAGGCTGTATCCCCTGACACACACTGTACAAATTTACAGGAAAACGTAATATATAGACGGGGTATTCAGGTTCCCCAGCACCCCTTAATATTACCTTTTTCCGTAATAAATGAAGGATGCCTCCTTGAGGTGTCGATGACTTCCTTGATAGGGCCAGGACCCTGAATACAACACTAAAATGAGAACTCACAATTTTCAGATAACTCAAGTAAATTGTATTACAGAATAGTGTACACAGTTACATGTATACAATGAAAATTAAAGCGGATCTGACTCACAAGCCCTACAAGTGGCCGTTACTGTACAAAAAGGCCAAGAATGGGGTGAAAACTTAAAATAGTAATTAAACCTCTGGGTTAGGTAAATTGAGCTGATGGAGGGGTGCTGCGAATGCGGAGANTGCAATTAAGTGTTCAGAACAAAGTATGAAATTCCCCCGCTACGCGATGCACATGCAGCATCTAAGGCCCGTGGAATCAGACTGCCGAAGATGGCATGGGCGAGCAACAACCTTGTCGAGAGCTCGCTCCACTCTGAGAGTTAATTTAATTAACTGACCTCGTTAACATAGAACTTGAAACAAATACACATAAAACAGTAAATCATTCTGAGCTAGTTTTCTTAATCCTGTAGAGAGTTACAGGTTCTTAATTAAGCACTAATTTAAATACAAAACATGATTATGTGGTGCCATGCTTAGCACATGGGAAATTTAGGTCTGTTGAGTTTTGGGGCACTCTACGACCGGAATGGTCAGGTTCAAAAAAAGACTAATTATTTCCCATGTCCCTAATTGGCTAGATTAGACTCATAATTTCACTCAGAAAATTATATATAACACTTAAAATACCCTAGTCTTGCTACTCTACACCTCATTAAATATTCACGTGGCATGCATTTATTCTGCGATTACTTCTCTATTCACTAAGGGCGAATTTCACGAACATTTGCCCATGGGCGATAAATTCTAAGGCTTTTTACGGCACATTCTAACACTTGATTCCTATCCTAATTCCACGGATCTCTCTAGGGACATCACAGGCACTCGGTTGGATCATTCGGTATCAGGTCATAACCCGTTCCCAAGTGAGCGATACGGACACGCATTGGGAGGCACGACGTGTGTGTTCTGCGTGCTGCACTGGTGCAGCAACTGTGGGCCGATGACGTGATGACAGTGGCCATACCATACCACGCAGGAGTGGCCCACGTCAAGTACCCTCCCCTCCGGGAGGCCACTGTCATTGCGGGCAGGGACGGCTCAAGGGGGCATGGTGCAGCAGGTAACTGAGCAGCGCCTCGGCCGTGGACGCAGCCATCTCGGCGAGAATAGCTGTACATAGCTGGATCGCTCTGCTGCAAGGATGCATGACAACTGGTGTCGGTTCAACTTACCCTTTGCAGGTGAGATCTTACTAGTTCGGAGGAGTCGGTCGACTGGTTCTACACCTGCTCGGCAGGTTGGTGGCCCTGCCACCATCGAAATGCTGCCACTGCTACTGCTGTTGCTGCGGTACCTCTGTGGCCAAAGTCGAGGCTGTTTAGGGCAGTATGGCCGTCCTGTAGAGGAGATGCTCGACCCAGAACTGGATTTGGCCACCAATGAGTCACGTGACCTGGCAGTCTGGATTGAGGGACCTTGAGATGGGGGTGTACCCAGTGGGGCTCCGTCGTGGCAGTGGTCGCGGCGGCATCTGGTGGTCGGCCATTATTCTGGTAGCGCTCCATGGAGTCCGACATCCCCAGGGTTGGTGGCACCATCATGGCAGCTGATGACCCAGATGTACTTGAGGGGGTCGGTGTTGGTGGACCTGTAGTCCGCGCGTTCCTGATGCCAGTGATTGCCATCCGATATCGGCTGGGACTACTTCGGTTGGTTACCTTTGGCTGGTGTTACCTTGGGGCACCGCAGCGCCCAGTGTCGGCGCCTCCGGCACGGCCCTTAGATCATCACGATGGAATTTAACTTGTCATCATGCACCTATCTGGATGATGTAGTCGGCCTTCCCCACCCTTCGTACCACTGTATGGGGTCCACTCCAGTGGAAGGCGAACCCTGCGCAGAAATTGGCGTGGGAAGCCGACTGCTGGTGTTCTGTTGCGTAGACATGTTGTGCAATTTTCAGCTCTTTCGGGGGCCGTGTGGTTCCTGGCAGCCATTGTTGGACATACAATTCCTGTCATTCCCTGACCTGTTCGAACCTCTGCCAGCGGTGTCCTTCTCGTGCATCCATTTCTGAGGGTCCTGAGTTCGTGGTCGGTTGTGGGTATGCATATTCCTCGGGTTGTGCCAGACCATGTCTGTATAGTAATTCTGTGGGCGAGTGTCCTGTGGCTTCGTTCTGACGGTTTCTCAGACAGAAGAGAATCTCTGGGATATGGTTGGCCCGGGAAGTGTGGTCATCCCCCACGTGAATCTGGAACTGCGCCTCGAACCCTTTGTTCCTTTATTCTGTGGGATTCGCACAGGGGTGGTACAACATAGTTGTGTGGTGTAATGTCTGCCACTTGGTGCAGAGTTCCAACCATCGCTTTCCCCTGAACTGCGGTCCATTGCCGGAGATGATTACCCCAGCGGGCGAAAAAATCATTCTGCAATGCTCCAGCTACATTTTTGAGACGTGAACTCGGGAGGGGATAAGCCTCGCGCCACCTGGTGCACAAATCCGTCACCACCAATAAAAATCTCTTCCCGTTTGGGGCGCAGGGATACAGTCCTATCACGTCCAAGGCGATGGTCAGGAACGGTTTCTCTGGTATGCAGGGTTACTGTTGAGGAACACAATCAGTACGGCATGTTTTCAGGCGGTTACATGTTTGGCAGACACGTACAAATTCCTGCACTTGTCGGGTGAGTCTTGGCCAGAAATAGTGGGCTAGTATGTTCCGCTGGGTTTGCGCGGCTCCCAGGTGTCCCACAAGGGGGCTGGCGTGCGACTGTTCCAGGACAAACGTTCGTTCCTCCTCAAGGATGTACATTCGCCAGTTCCCCTCTTCCCCTGCAGGCTGGATTTCCAGGCGGTTATCGAATATGCACCAGTTGGCCAGCTGTTCTCTGGCACACTGGACCCAACGCTCTACAACATCTGCGGACAGATGTTGTGCGGCGAGTACTCGTTCGTATACTGCATCACTTGTTAGGTCTTGGGTGGCATTACTCCTGCTTGCGATGATGTGCTGTAGCTGGACTACGGGCAGACTGTCTTGTGTGAATAAGACATCCCACTCCTCTTCATCACATGGTATTTCAGTTGTACAGGGCGCACAGGAAAAGGTGTCGGCTGGTTGGTTTTCTTCGCCTGGAATGTGTTCCAGCAAGATATCATAGGACTGTAATAACATGGACCACCCCGTGAGTTTTCTGTGGCCAGTGCACAGGTTATGCAGCCACATTAAAAACACCGATTGTCTGTCCTCAATGTGAATCGTTGATACTATATGTGTTAGCGGTAGTGTTTTAGAGCTCATACAAAAGCAAAGCATTCCCTCCCGTTAATATTGTAGTTGCATTCACATGGGGCAAACTTCGTGTTACTGTAGTCTACAACTCTGTGTTCCCTGTCATCATCATATTGAAATAGAATGACATCAAGCCCCTTTCGACTGGCATCTGTTTGCAAATACAAATGCCTTGGGGGTCTAAACGAGACATTTTGTCGCACTATTGGAACCTGTGTTTGATTTCTTCGAACGCGTTATGGTCATCGTCGTTTCATTGGAAGCGTCGTTGTGTTGACAACATGGTGGTTAGTGGGGCTGTTATCATGGCTGTCTTGTATATAACGCCTTAACCAGTTTATAAGCCCAAAAAATTTCCCAGGCGTTTGCGTGTGTAGGGTGCACGACAGTCTTGAATTAGCCTCAATTGTTCGTGGTTGAGTTGGATACCATCGGCGTCGACCATGTGACCCAGGTATTGAAGAAATGTTTTCCTTATATGGCATTTTCAGTTGGCACACATAAACCCTGACGTGAACCACACATCAACGAGTTCCTTGTGCCCACTCTGAGCGCAGCAGTCACATCAACTGCACCAACTACATCAGGTCAAGAGTGTGTAGTGCAGGTTGACAAGAACGGAACTTGTACCTTCTTGCCAACGGGTATTACGTGACTCAGAGACCATCCTACTTATTTATTACAAGAAGAAACTCTTTTGATAAATTAGTAGGCAATCCGAAATGGTGTATACCCCAAAACCACAGCTGTTGGGTGCACGGGTCATTGGTCGTTATTTCGTAGCAGCTCGTGCTGCGACAATGAAGTAATGCACCACCAAGTGGCATCAACTCTCCTGTCGGCCGAAGCTGAAGTGCTAAGTGCCCCAAAGTGTCAACAATAGTGTGCAGGATTTTTCTAAACACATCAAACAATGTCATCTTATTCACAGCTTAACACAGGGGTGTCTTTTATTGTATTAAGAGCAATCGAGCATGGCATCCCATACCTCTTTGCCCAGGTGGACTCGTCCATACCTTCGGGAGACAGCCACCTGGCTGTCACAGGAAATGAAATACAGGCACTTTTCACTAGAAAGCATAATAGTGTATTTAATGTTTATTTATAAAAGAGCAATTATGGTTTCATAAAGGAAGATTTCCTATAAGGCCCCCATCATAGTAACATTCATTTAGTGCGGTGACACTCCCCGTCAACTTCACAACATCAACATTAACAGACATTTGTTAATCAACAGGGGTGTCAACAATGTGTTTAATTTAATTTATACATTTTTTCACCATTGCAATCATGTTACATACAGTGTATGTCATGTTTTACCATTCGGTGTTTGACATCGGTTCTCGTCACTTGGGACAGAAGCCGACGCCACTCCTACAGTTCGTCTCAACACTCGAGTCAGACCAGCAGTGTTGGTCGCCTGCTCCGCGAACCCCCCTCAGTACCATCATTTAGGCTGATATCACTTTATTGCAATAGTAACTTAATGAACTGGAACATTTGATCTCTTTTATTTCTTTTCTGTCCTGAGGGAACACCACCTGCACTCTCACCAGAGAGCTTAACAGTAATGTGTATCCTCATAACACCAAACTTTTTTCATGCTAAGATCATTGGCAGGCCGTAAGTGCTGGTACCATTTTCTTTCATTGATGCTACACCCTTTGTAGTACATCCTGCAATTTTTCGAATGTATTTCAGGTGTATGAGATAGCCTACAGTCTCATCATAAGGTGTAAGTAGTGTAATATAAAGTGCGTGACAACATCATCTGCAAACTGACAGAGGCACCCAGAACCCCCTGGGCCATCGGCCGAACGACCCACATCACGAACTCTCTGCTGAGTTATGGCGCCGGGCAATTCTACACTCAACCAGCCCTGATTCACCTCGAACACGCCAACCCATTGATAGCCAGCCGCTCCAAGACAAGGGATAGGTGTTGCATGTGTTCTTTCCACATTTTTGACCTGATCACAACATCGTCTAGATATGGGATCGTACACTCCCCTATTAGCCCATCCAGGATGCGGACCATCATGCCCTTGATTGGGGAAGGGGGTGCATTTCAGCCCAAAGGGTATGCCACAAAATTGAAAATGGTGGCTGTCGAAGGCCGTGAATGTGACAGTCTTTGGGTCATACTGGTACATGCCAATAGCTGCTTCTCAGGTCAAGGGATGATAAAAATCTTGGTGTGCCCTAACATGTTTAGTCCAGCGTTCACACTGATTAAGGTTGGGGACGCACTTTCGGTCACTTAGTTGAGTTGGCGGAAGTCCACGCAAAACCTCCAGCTCCCGTCTTTCTTGGGGGCCAGAGTGATAGCTGAGTTGTAATTGCTTTCCGAGGGTTCTATTACCCCATTCCTAATCATTTACTCGATTTGTTGATTAATGATCATCAGGTGATAAGGATCATAATCATGAGAGGCAGACCAGAGGGATTCAACTTTAGTGAGTGGCATCGCGTGTTCTGCCATGCTCGTTCTTTTAAGGGGGTTTTACACTGCAAATACATCCCGTCGTTCTGTCAGGACTTGCTGGATCGCGTCACTATGTTCCATGAGTATGGCATGGTCGAACGCGTCTAGTTGGACAGATTTTTCATTGTTTTCTCTACGATGCCCTATATTGTACACCGTTCGCCGTTCGGTCAAACCGAAATTAATGCGGTCCATGGCGATTTCAATAATGGCATTGTGTTGTCTAAGCCACTGCACCCATAGAATCAGGTCCTCTCGTATATCGTCGGAGACGAGAGCGATGATGTCCGTAGAACAGTCACGAATATATATTTCCACTTGGACTTCACCCAAACATTCGCTGGTCCAATTCAATGTGGCAATTGTACAATTTGTTTGTGCCTGGTGATCAGCTGTTGGCCTATTAACACCGCCTGCATGAAGTTATGCGACGCGGCCATATAGATTAAGGTGGCAATATACCACTCATCCAAGCATATGGGTATTCTGATCAGCTGATCACTGGTGGAGCTAACCTGGCCTAGGTAATGGTGGATCTTTTGGTTATTGGTAGTTTCGGGAGTTCCGATTGCGACAATGGCAGAGAGGGCGGCCACAATTTGCCCTACTCCGCTTTGTCATTTCCCTGCGGTTCACTCGCCCAGTTCGGGCACATTTTGTGCCAGTGGTATTGTTCGTCCTTACATATGTGGCAGCGAGTCAGGTTTGGTTGACCCTTCCCACTATTGATGTCCCAGATTTTGGGATTGTGCCACTCTTCCCTTCGGATGTCCTGTTGTCCACAGTTTTGTCCAATGCATCTGTCCACCCGCCTTTACTGCGCGCATTAACATTTGCTGCCCTGTGTTTCTCCGTGTCTCATGCCATACTAATGGCTGTTCTTATGAAGTGTTGTGTTCCGTTGAACACTATGGGCCGCAAGGCCAGTCGGGCTTCGGTGGCGCCTTGTTCCTCGATAAACGGGGCGACCTGTTGTTTTAACATGGTATACATATTCACGTATCTGGCCGTAAATTTGCATACGAATTGTCCACAGGAAATGTCGTATTCTAGGGTGGACCCCACCAAGCTTTCGGTTTCCCGAGTAGTTGGTTCCCGATGACACTCGCCCACTCTTCCTCGCTAAGCCCATACCGTTATAATCGGGTAGTGCACCCTTTGAAGAACGAGCGTGCGTCCTTGGATGTCTGGCCAGAAAAGTTTGGGAGTGTCTTAAATTTGGAGGGTGTCATGTAATTCCGCCCAGTTAAGCTTGTCCTGTACTCGGGGGCTGATGGCCCCAGTGTTTCGAACTGTGTCCCGCCATCTCATATCATTCCCTGCCTGGTGGGCATGGATGGCACGAATTCCATTCGCTGGGTTTGTTGGTTATGTAATCTCAGCACTGTTTGTGTGAACACATCAATTTCCCATTTTATTCGTATGGGTTCTGGTATGGTCCAGTATCGGGCTGCGTACTTTTGTTGACACTGTTTACACTTGAATGTTTCCTCGTGGATCGCCTGCCCCATGTGGGGTGAAAACTCATGCTACACTCTTTGCAGTTTATGCACGTATTTTCGAGGTTCACACAATATGCTGTCCGACACATTGAATCCTAATTGTTGTTTTGATACTCACCAGTTGCTGGCTGAAGCCCGTGCTCTGGGAGTTCTGGCTGGCATGTTGTTCACTTTTCCGTGCATTGCAAGCACTGGAACTTATGGTGCCACAGGGTAATTCATTCTGTGTGGTGTAAGCAACCCTTATTACACATTGGCATGTAGCACAACGCACGGAGTCTGTGCCAACCCACTTACATGTGGATCGTGCGGAGCAGTAGGTGACCGCTGTGGAAGCGAGTGGAGGAAGTAAGTATGCATCGTATTCGGTCAGTGGGCACCTGTATTTACCTGTGTGTATGTTATATTTGTCGAAGGGATCGAGTGTTCGGGGTTTTCTGCACAGATCACACTTCCGACAGGTGGATGGTACAATTGGATTGTATTCCATTTCTCAAGTCTTTTGTATATCACACGACGTGGTTGCACACGGAACAAGCAGTCGATGCGACGTGGTAGCCCGGTCCTCAGTTATAATCGCTGACCATCTTCCCGGAAGGCAGTGGCCTTTACCGTTCGCAGGCTCCTCGCGCACCCGGAGCGTATCGCTCGGTCAGCTGGTGCCAAGAAACATTCAGTATACAAAAACTGTTTGTAATTTTGTTGGTCCTCCCCGCTCCCCCCTTCGGTTTTATGACCAGCGGGATATATGATATCCCGCTTGCCCCCTCCCTCCCACTAGTTGTGGGCCTGCATGTAAGGTCTGACATTGAGAGACAGCATTGTACTTCAAAAAGGGGGAAGGGCGGCAGTTTTGTATAAATATGAATAACACAGGATGGACTGCAAGTCTCGTAACACAATGATAGGCAAACAGAGAAAAACCATTCAAACTCATGCCTCCCAAACTCCACACTGACATAAACACCTGGGAAAGGTGGAGTAGGACTAAGGCATGTGTTCTACTGTCATGGTGACCGTAAATACCAGTAGGGGAGGGTAGTACACAGTGAGACAAAATTTAATTTTAGACTTGTAACGTCTTATCTTAATTTCTTGGAATAAAAATAAATAGTACAATTACAAATACCACTAATGGACTATAGAATAAAGTATCAAATGTTTATCAAAAACTTTTTTTAACAGCAATAGAACTACTTAAAGGGGTTTAAAAAAATTGTCTCACTGTGTACCACATGTGGTACACAGTGAGACGAAACATTTATTTTCATAAATCATGTCATATAACCATTTCACATACCCCAATACATCAATAANAGAACTACTTAAAGGGGTTTAAAAAAATTGTCTCACTGTGTACCACATGTAGTACACAGTGAGACGAAACATTTATTTTCATAAATCATGTCATATAACCATTTCACATACCCCAATACATCAATAACTTCACTAAATCATGTTATATCATTGCCTTTCATCTCCTAAACTCGAAAAGTATGTATTTGCCCAAACAATGGCCGCAAAAACTTGCCTCAACGTACATCGAGATTACCAAAGCTAACAGGAAAACGGATGTACCCTGATAATCGTTTTGTTTTCATTTCTTCAGGAGGTGGAAGGAGCATCGCAATGTCTAATGCATTAGCAGAAGCATTATCTGGAACATTGGGCATTATGAAACCAACTGTTTTCACACTCTTGCGGAGAAGTCACTTCAAAATCACCCTCTTCATCCTTGTTAGCTAGTATTTTGGTGACATAGAACACACCTTTAGGGAATCGTACCAGAACATAATCATCAACAACTGGCTCCCATTCCAGGTCCTGGAACTCAAATGATTCACCACCATCAGATGAATCGTTTAGAACTATCTGTCTGTCATCTTCAGATGGATCATCTCTTCCATCGGAAGAATAATCCTGCACTGTATGACCTGTTTTAGACTTCTTAGCAAATAAACTTCTGGCTGCCTTAGCAGCTTTTAGCTGTAGTTACTGTTTCAATTTTGCTTTCTCTGCAATCAAAGTTTTCACAGGTGTATTAGTCAAGATTAAGCTTCTACCTTTCTGACGCCCACCACCCCGACTCTTTCTGGGAGCGGCTTTTGGGTATCCACGAAAATCTTTTGATGAAACATAGGGTTGTTCCTTGCTGTTGGAAGGCATTAGTAGACCTGCTTGTGGAGGAGCACTTGCAGATTTCTGCCGATTAACAGAAAAACCCGACGAAATGTCGTTTGCAGAAACGCCCTGTGGAATGTCGAGGGCAGATTTAGGCGTAAATTGCACTCCGCTGCAGCTAGGTGTAGACTCCTGCACTTCCGGTCGATCTGTTAATGCTGATGTTAGGAAATCAGAATCCGCAAAAGTATGTGAATTGAACGGATAAATCCCACACTTCTCTAAACCCGCCATAATGTTTGCGGGTATCATTGCCATCATATGAGCCACCCCTTCACACTGATAAACTTGGTAAATGGTCATGGGGATTCCTGGATTCCTCATCATCAAAGAGTCAACAGCTGCATTATAATATGCCTTTAAAGGGCCAAACACAGCAACGTCCAATGCTTGTAACTTGTTGCTGCAGTGGGCTGGCAGTGTTAGCAATGTTATGCCTGATTCTTTGGCCATTTTCAGGACTTGATATTAGACAATCATAAAAGCCAAATGTCAATATAACAGTACTGGATCCTCCTTTGAGCTATGGGAATGCTTAATAAAATGTTCCATAACTTTAGGAAACAACTCAGCATTCATCCAACCAGAACTTGCTAGACTAAGTGAACTGGGTGATGCTCCATTTAGCATGTGTGTTTTAAAGTTCTTTCGGGTGAAGACCATAAAAGGAGGTAAAAATGTCCTGCAGCACAAATAGTTGCTGTTGTGGTAACCAACCCTCCTCTCTCACCAGTTGTGCGCTGATTGACTTGTTTAACGCCTTTCCTAGCGATACTCTTCTTAGGCTTTTGAACAGTAGTTGTGCCTGTTTCATCTAAGTTAAAAGTCCGAACAGCAACAGCTACCTGAGGAAGGTGGTTGAAAATGCTGGATAAATTGTCATAAAACATTTTTACATTATGTGCATTGAATTACATTAATCGTGATAAGCTGCAGTTGTCTAATACTTAGTTGCGGGTTTCGATGTAAGAAACCTCTCATCCATTCTAATCCAGCGGATTTGTTAGCTTTCCAAGATGGTGGTGTTTCTATTTTATTTATCTCTGTCATTTCAAATGCTAGTCGTCGTAGGGAAATTGTCGACAATCCGTAACAAATTTTGCTGAATGTGTCGATATATTCACTAAATCACGTTCCTGTTCTTCCGTGAAGATTTTACGAACTGCATAATTTGGTTGTATTTTGATGCTCGCTTCCTGTTCTCATTTCTGCTTCTTAACATATCAATGCAGGGTTTGAAAAGGTAGATTTGTTGCTCCAGCAGCTTCTCATATATATATATATATATATATATATATATATATAAACCACAGCCGGAGCCATGCTCGTATTTGTTAACGGGGCGCTCTTAGCCATTACGGCCATTCCGCACCCCGGCCTCCCAGTAGGCGGGGAAGAGGGATCACGCCCTCTCAACGCAGACATGACCAGTGCTTACAGAAATTTACCAAATCCGTAGCTCCGACCTGTTCATCAGGCCGCACCAAGCGTGGCCCCGATCTGATTTACCAGATCGCACCGAGCATGTCCTACCACAAGACCTGAGATCCTAGCACTCAGTTTACCAAGCATGTGGTCTGGCCAGAGCACTACCCACATCCCTAACATCATCTCGGGGATGCCCATGGAGCAGTGCCCTGCTCACTGCCCGGCTCCTCAATAAGAGGGGGAATCTCTCCGAGCCTCCTCCAGCATGCGGAGTCAACCACTGCCAGCACGAGTCCAACCTCAACTGATCCGTACACCAGAGAAAACCTCTGGATGGGCCAACCAGATCATCCCGTGCTACCTCTTATTTTCCATGGCACGAATGGGTTTTCCAATGCCTGACCGTCAGGGCCCCACCCACGGGCAGGGAGAAGCGGGGTCCCTCTGAAATTGGGGCGTACCGTCATCCTAGTCTGGATTTATACTATAGTTTTTCGTCACCGAGCGCCGTGATCACTACGCCGCCCATAAGGCTGGGCCCCGCTGACATCAGACAAGCGTCCATTTCCATACATAGAATTTCTTCACAGGTAAATTCCTGTTTTGGGCCCCGGTGGCCTGAATGCCAAGAGGTCTAACACCCCGCCAAGTGGTTGGGCCTAGGTACTAACTATCGGCCCAAGCCATCACGGCAGATACCCCTATACAGCCGCTAGGAAGCTGTTTCCCATAGAGTACGGGCGGCAGAGCCCAATTCGTTTAAACAGGGGTGGCGTAATAAGCCTTGGGTTGCCATGGATGTTGAGAGGCTATAAGAGACGCATCACCCATCCTTTCCGGAAGTCGGTACGAAGACTGGGCTCGCTTACTATAGCATTGTACTGCCACGCCGCCTCAAGTGTAAGCAGTTTTCTTAAGATTGATTAAACTCCAGTTGCACAGAAGAGGATATTTTTATGTGACTGTGAAAATGCACAAGACTTGATTCAGAACAGTGACACCTTATTTATAGATGGAACATTTTGCACATGTACAAAACAGATCAAGCAACTATACAATGTGCATATTGACATTGGTAACACTAATGAAGAGACCAAAGTTCATCCTGTGTTGTTCGCCTTGCTACCTGACAAGTCGTAATCTACATATGAATGCCTGTTCTCTCAGCTGAAGGAATTGTTGCATAACGTGTAACCGAAGGTGATAAATGTTTATTTTGAGACTACTGCTGTCAATGCTATGAAGGAAGCACTTCCTTCAATGCACCTGTCAGGCTGCAATTTTCGTTTCAATCAGAGCTTATGGCAGAAAATTCAAGAACTTGGCTTCACGTGATAGTACAAGGATAATAACAACATTCAACTGTGTGTTGTGTTGTGTTTGACCCCTCCTAGGTATGTTGTTGATGGTGGGTGGCTTATCATTATGGTAAATGCTCCTTCCTCCGAAAAACTTAGTCAGTTTCTTGACTACTTCGTGGAGCAGTGTTTAATCAATCCTCTGTATCCTGTGGATTTTTGGAATATGTGGGGACAGCGGCATCTGGCCAACAATACTGTGGAACAAGGAACAGGAAGTTTAAAAGTATGGTGGAAATTAAGCATTTATCCAATGTCTCACGGAATATGCAGTGAACATGTCATTCGTGGCAAGAGCCAATGACATTGGACTGCCTCATAAAGAAAGGGAAATATCATACATCACTTTTGATGCAAAAATAACAGTAACTGTACTGGGAATTTGTATAAATGCCTGAAAACTTTGGCATATGCCCAAAAATTTGAATTAATAGTGTATAAGTAAGGACATAGATTCATAATTGACACAGCTTAGCATTGTCAAAAACTTAATTTTAAAAAATCAAGGAAAATTTACTTAAAATTAAAATTTTGTTGTTAATTTACAGCCTTTAAAGATGCCTGCTGTTGCTTTACAACACATTGTGAAGTAAATCTGATCAATTGAAGTATTTGTGGGTCAAACTTCCATTGCAAACCATCTCTCTCCCTTCTCCTCACACCTTTCTCTTATAAAAGGTATTTATTTTATAAACCACAAATACCACCAGAGTAGTACAGCTGACCACAAATCCCACGAAAAATGGCCATACTGCAAGTCCGACGCTACCATGCGATACCCACATAGTGTTAGCATTCGAGTTAAGCTGCAACTTATTGAAACTACACATGTGCCTGAAACTGAAATGTTGGAACTTCCTGTAGTCTGTGTCAGAGTCTTGAGGAAACCCATGTTTCTAAAGCCAGCAAAAGGCAAAGATATAATTTTGTTAACTATTTATTTTCATAAGTTTTTGAAACACAGTATAAAATCTAAAGGAACTTTTGACAGTGAGGTAAATTATGGTTTTCTAGTTGAAGGAGCTTAGTGAAAGGAATTAAGGCAACCTTCAATATTAATTTAAAATTACTGCCACATATTTGTTCTTGAAAAAAGAAAGGCAAGTAATGACAAATTAAATGGCTTAATGTTTTGTTAACAAATCGACGTAAACCTTTTTGAAAGCAAACAAAATGCTTTGTTACATGTTTTACTCTTCTGAAAGCATAAATATATACATACAAATGTGCATGACACAACATTTTAATTAAGGTGTGAAAATATGTGAACAGCTTTTTGTTTAGTATTTGAATAATATACAAGATATAATTTACTATTAGATTAAAATTTTTAGTGCCCCCTCAACTAGTACACATTTCCTCTCTTTTATATCGTAACTCCATGAAGACAAATTTCTCAAGAGACAAAAACTCTGTGACTTCTGTGCATGCTGTCACTATATTCAGGAAATTATGGAATGTATACTATGTTACTAATTGTTTGCCAATTTTTTATAGGAATTACAAGGTTATAATAAATAAAAGTCCTTACAAAATTAAATTATATGATGTTAATAATATTTTTTCATGGTTGCATTAAACTGTCATTCATTATTGAGAACTGTTGTAGTAAAATACTCATAACACTGACATGACTTGGAATACGGTATCGAATCAAAAGTATCGATATGTTACTCATCAGTAGTATTGCATAAAAATTATCGTAATCATAAAAGTATCAATACCCTAAGGTATCAACAGAATAAAACACTTATGAATTAATCAACGTTTTCTATTAAATTATTTGTTTTAATTACAAATTAGGTATGTTAATTATGGTCATTTTTTATGTCGTGTGATTGCACAGAGAAACAACTACTTATCATAAAACAAACCTCCCATTCTTCCTCTGTACAATCACTCAAAAACAGTAATTTGTCCAAACGTTTTGGTGACAGCCTGTTCATCGTTTTCGACATGGTAAATTCTGCCTTCGAAAACAAACGTTCTGAAGGAAGAGACGTCATTGGAATTGTTAGATACTTGATTGCTAATTTGTATAAATGAGGGAACACAACTTTCATATCTTTCCATTGCTATAAAGGATTAGTGGACAATGGAGCGACTGGTGTTGCCAAATAAAGACTCATTTCATCCTTTTTAGTTAAAGAAGGCGTCTTATTCTTATTTTCACACGAACCGCTTTTACTTTTGCTTTTTTGTTTCGTGTGTGTTGAGGTCTTGTGATGACTCCAAAAATCGTGTACTGGCTCCACAGAAGAATCACTATCTCGGTCACTTCTGCTACTACTGGTGGCAAGGATAACATTTGTTGATAAACGTCTTATTGAAGATATTGCAGTAGCACAAGCTTTGTGGTCTTGGAAGTGTATATTTTTTAATCTGGGATCGAGCAAGCAGGAAATTGCATTAAAATGATTATCTTCAATATGGAAAAATCTGCGATTTATCTTACTTATAATTTCGTCTTTAACTTGCTCTGTCACATTGCTGTCATCAGTGCTGTCATTGTCCCCAGCAGTCTTCTTTAAATTATTTGATGAACAAAGGGAGCCAATTCAATATACCTCTCCATTATATAATATACAGAATTCCATCTGTTTTTTACATCTAAGACCAACTTAAGAGGTGTCCCAGTTTGTTTTTTTTACAATAAATCACTTTGAATGACACTTGACTTGAAATATTTAACAATTTCTCTGACCTTAGAGACTAATAAATTGAATTCACTGACTGTCAATATAGATCCAGCAATAATATTCATGGTGCGTGCAAAACAAGACAAGTGCTGGTTTTTATCAAGAAGCTTATTCACACCAGCCACCATATTGGCACCATTATCAGTAACAACAGCTATTATTTTTTCCAAACTTATGTGCATTCCTAAGCGAATTTCCTTTAATTTCTGTGAAATGTAGTTACCAGTATGCCATTGATCAAGTACAATGGTAGCTATACAATGCGAGACAATTTTATTTTGATCCAAATAATGAGCAGTAACCCCTAGATAACTAGATGTAGTCATCATCTCACTCCATATATCACAAGTTAATGCCACATGAGGTACACCATCAAATGTTGCTTCAAGTTTTGAAGGCATTACACTGTAAAAGGCATCTAAATGCTCTTTGAGTGTATCTACACTTGGAATCTTAAATGTTGGACAGGCTTGATGCATTAATTTTTTAAATCCTCGTCCATTAACAATATCAAAAGGTCTCTTGTCCACACAAATAAAATAAAGTAAACACTTGCACAGTATAGAATAATCCTTCCCTCCAGCAGAATAACTGTGTTTTCGTTGGATTGTTTCTACAATAGAAAGTTGCCTTTTCTTTGTTGGAGGTATGCCACTAGATTCTTCAGTTATTTTACCGTCATCGGTGGAAGCAGTTCCACCCGTGCCTGCAGTGGATGTGGAAGGAGTCGCGAAACTCACGGAAGAGTCAGGCTCTTGAGATAGCGATGACTGCGATTTTTCAAGCTGCATTTGTGCCTTACGTTTATCGATAGTTGTGTGTATTTTTTCATCACCTCTGAAAGTAAAATATTTATATAATTAGGTATTTTTACTCACAACAATTTAAATTAGGTATGAAAACATAAAACAGCTGTAAACTTTAACTTCATTCTATTTACAAAGTAAGTTGTTGATATACCTAGGTTATGTAGATATTTATTACTTATATTAGAAATATAAATATGCAACTTAATTATGATTATTGTAATCGTAATTAGTAGGTAGTTTAGTTATTTGTAGGTTATATATTAAAGTATAATATTAAAACGAATACGAACCTTGAAGTTGTGGTAAGATGTTTCTGAAGATGTTTTTTCATGTTTGAAGTATTACCAGAAGACTTCAAAGTCTTGAAACAAATCTTGCATTTCACATCATTATTATTTATTTTGTCAAAGTACTTCCAAATGTCACTTCTGGTAGGCGGCGGCATTTTACAGGTAAATCACAAGCACAGTCTGCACAGTTCAATATGTAACTTAAATTATTTATTGGAAAATTATTAAAATTTACGTTACAATTAGAAACGAAAACGGAAAACGTTTGTGATGTGAATGTCAAATGTTTTTTTTATCTTCATTCTAACAAAGAGGCAAAGGGTAGCATAGACTATACAACCAAGTCTTGTAATGGGGCTAGTTACCAAACAAATTCCGCTAGGTAGCACTAGTAGCATGACATAACTCATGTCATGCTCTTAGCGCTATCTAGAGTAATAATCCCTCATGTTACATGAGGAATTATTCGAAACAATATGATACGATTCTGGCCGAAAAATACTAACACAAGAGAAGTATTGAATAAAGAGTATCGAGTACAAAGTATCGGTATCGAAAGGAAAAATACTCGATACCAAAAAGTATCGACATTCTTTCTGTGTCGCTAGACATGACAACAAAAATTTATCATTTAATGTATAGTCGGTTCATGACTGGATGAGACTTTCTTGAAGCCCTGCTTAAGATCTACTTTCAAGCCCATTTCGTATCCTTCTGCCAAAGGGTAAACAAACATTGCCATGTGGCAGTCACATGGCAATGTTTACATGCAATTTTTACATTCCACTGTGTGTGTGTACATGTGTTCGTGCATGCACGTACCCATCATAAAAGTAATGTATATATTATTAATGGATATTCCACAAGCGTAAAGTTCATAACCTTGAGAATTTCACACAAAAGAATATGTGATGCAAGCGAAAAACATTTCATTATATAAACCCAAAATGTGAGTATTAAAAATTAGATGTTTCGTGTGTGTGTGTGTGTGTGTGTGTGTGTGTGTATAGGTTTGATTTTGACTGGGGGATTGGGTGGGGGAGAAAAACTTTCACTTTGATTACATATTATAGACACAATACTTTGCAATGAAATGTGTCAACATTCAAGGAGTCCATCCAACAACATTAACATGGCAACGCCAATCTCTCATAAGCCCACGGATGGCCGTGCTGTAGAGAATTTGTGTGATTCTTGTTTAACCTAATATTTCATTTATCAGTTTTTTTTATACTAATATCAGCTCTTTATTATTTGATTTTTCATAACGTATGACTTTAATTTGTGCTAACCTTCTCGTACAGATTCCTTTTGCTTTTGAAATCTGTATAAGAGATTACTCATAGTGCGTTCTAACGTGTTTAATATTTTTCAAATTTATTTCAGGTTTGCTTAAAATTTTATTTACTGTATTTTACGTTGTATGTTGCGGTAGTTTTTGTGTGCAGTCATGAGTTCTAGCAAGGTGAATAAAAGAGAAGTCACCAACGCCAACAGGACATCATTAACCTCACCGAATCGTTGTATTCACTAATTAGGCGAGGGGAAATGAAACCCTGCAACGTCGCGGAAAGAGCGGCAGAAATGTTGAAACGCTTCAGATCCACAGTTCTAAGGTATGTTAAAATATATGTAGTATTAACCATTGCGTTTGCAAGTTGTGTGTGCTAAGGTCAATTATGTTGGCCTACGAAATGTGTTTACAAGAACATAAAGAAAATTTGTTAATAATTTGATAATGTCGTCGAATGTTGACTACGTGTATTTTTAACATTTTATTTTGGTAATTATTAAGTTTATAGGGTTTCCTGTAAAAATAAAAATAATTCATTGAAAATCTTATATTTCCACTCTGCTAATGATGCAGAACACGAATATACGAGGGGCATTAACGTCCGACTAATTTCGTAATATGTGCCCACCTAACCTAACAGAACCTAACCCCACGATGAGTGAATCACTATTTTACATTTTTTAACTAACCTAGGATTGTAGGGTTATATAGTAACCAATACCTGCCACCTATTAAACTAACCTAAACTAACACACGGCAGAGCATATCACATTGTCACACATCATTTGTAAACAAACCCTTGTATGTTTTTGGTATCAGTAACTGTAGTTGACCCAGTAACTGAATTATGGTCCTTTTTAAATTATGCAAATTAGGTTGGCTATGTAACACTAAAAGTGAAAAATATAACACTGATAATTTACAATAACTAAAAGACAATGGCTGTAGAACAGTGGTGTTGGGGAAATGCATTAATACACAATTGTTTTCTTAAAAGATTATGACTGCGATTTCATCGATTACGATGTCCTCTCATGTTTAGTGAAGTGATACAGATATGTTTAATAGTAGGGGAAGTTCCAGTTATATCGACTGTAATCTATTTAGTGATTTATAACAATGGCAATTAATCGCGCAATGTAACTTATAAGTACAAAACAAGCTCCTTCAGAATCTTAAAATGCACCATCTCCCCATAACCTATATAAAATTAATTGACTATAACAAACTCACTATAGAGGCAATTTTCCTTACCATTGTCAGTTGTCTTTATAATAAATTTCCACTGTATATATTGGGTTTTTATGAAGAATCCCTCGTAGGGGTACACAAATTCCAACACAAAGTAGTTTTTATTTTTAATTACACATTGTAATACCACCTTTTGGTTAGGTGATTCATACACTCACATTTGAGTCTATATAACCCTACAATCCTAGGTTAGTGTAAAACCCAACAATCCTAGGTTAGTTTAAAAATGTAAAATAGTGATTCACCCATCGTGGGGATAGGTTCTGTTAGGTTAGGTGGGCACATGTTACGAAATTAGTCGGACGTTAATGCCCATCGTATATTCGTGTTCTGCATCATTAGTGGAGTGGAAATATACCATTTTCCGTGAAATTATTGTTATTTTTTACAGAAAAGCCCCCTAAACTTAATAATTACCCAAATAAAACGTTAAAAATTCACGTAGACAACGTTTGACGACATTATCAAACTATTAACAAATTTTCTTTATGTTCTTGTAAACACATTTCGTTGGNGTTATCAAGTTATTAACAAATTTTCTTTATGTTCTTGTAAACACATTTCGTTGGCCAACGTAATTGATCTTAACACACACAACTTGCAAACGCAATGATTAATACTACAGATATTTTAACATACCTCAGAACTGTGGATCTGAAGCGTTTCAACATTTCTGCCGCTCTTTCCGCGACGTTGCAGGGTTTCATTTCCCCTCGCCTAATTAGGGAATACAACGATTCGGTGAGGTTAATGATGTCCTGTTGGCGTTGGTGACTTCTCTTTTATTCACCTTGCTAGAACTCATGACTGCACACAAAAACTACCGCAACATATAACGTAAAATACAATAAATAAAATTTTAAGCAAACCTGAAATAAATTTAAAAAATATTAAACACGTGAGAACGCACTACGAGTAATCTCTTATACAGGTATCAGAAACGAAAGAAATCGGCACAACGAGAAATAATAAAGAGGGGATATTAGTAAAAAAAAACCAGTAAATGAATTATTATAGGGTAAACAAGATAATCGCACCAATTCTCTGGCACGTGAGGCGACCACATCTCGCCAACAACACACGGAACGAAGGTTTGTAAACAAAGTACGTTAGCATCACGTCATTAATAATTGTCTTGTGAGTATGCA
>NQII01003357.1:15630-44086 GCA_002778355.1 Clitarchus hookeri | reverse complement strand
TAAAATACGGTACCATTTATCACAGTGAAATCTTTAACCTGAGTGCTACTTCCAAAAGTTTATTATGTAAAATTTAACTTTTTCCTTACAGCAAATATGTAAATAAATCTTAATACAATAAGTAAACTTTAATTAAATTATATAATTAACAGTTCCGATACATACTTCATTCTACCTTTTTGTATGTATTACAACATTTCGCTAAATTGATTAGCATTTTTTAGACATTTAGAGAATTTTATTAAAGTATATGACAGTTGAGATTACATGGCATTGTTTCTCTTCAAAAATAAATTTTGGTAGTTCCCACATGGACACTGTTAATAAAATATTTGACAGTTCCCACAAGGCACTGTTTGTTTACAAAATATTTGACAGTTCCCACATGGCACTGTTTACAAAACGTTTGACAGGTGTCACATGGCAATGTTTTGTTTACATACTGCGGAAGGATATAAAATCGGCTCCCTGAAAGTAGATATTTAGCAGGGTTTCAGAAAATCTTGAAGTTACCGTGAATACATTATAGTATACAATTCATACTCATGTTTACATAAGAGGCATTTAAATGCAGTATTACACAAATGTAGGTAAATCAATTGGAAAGTTTAACCTTATAGCAAATGATAATATACACACAACTGATTCTCAGGAAAGATGTTTTAGAATCCGAAAGGAAGGCGATCATAAAATTAATGATAGTCTGATTCCGTACTATTTTTAGACAGTAAATGGTTAAATACTGATTTTTTTAAATTTATTCTTTTTTTTTTTGCATGGTGCCTTGCATCCTAAACAGGTAACAGCTTGCACTTTTGTGTGAAATGAAACCAATAGGAAATAACTTCATCAGAAGTGTATATAAGGACTGTGATATCATAACAAGTGGATTTCCAGTTGCTCTGTCTGGCCTGATAGAGCCATAAATTCAGGCACCATAAATTTTCTTGAAATAATTGAGATACAAATTGTTACCTTTATAAGGATGTGGGTTTCTGTAATGTTTGTGAACATTAAATAATAACTATAATTTCAGCAATACTCAATTGATTGTGTATATATCTCTTCTGTCTCCTCCTTACTTCCATAGATCTTACACTTTTACAGTTCACATTTATAGTAACAGCAACTTAACGTTTGTTACATTTTCCTTCTCAACAACAACTTGTATATAAAAGTCCTTAAAAACTGTTACAAATTTACATACAAAAGGCATCTACACTTTGTAAATTGTTTAAATAAGAGCAAACTCACTTGATGAGAAATTTGTATATTTAACAAACTTTACTCAAATATATTATGATTAACAAACAAAGTAATTATACTTGAAAGGTAGTTTACTCTCTCCCCAGCCTCAGTTACATTTGGGGATTGACTGGGATCAGTGATGTGTATGTTGACCCNACAGCAACTTAACGTTTGTTACATTTTCCTTCTCAACAACAACTTGTATATAAAAGTCCTTAAAAACTGTTACAAACTTACATACAAAAGGCATCTACACTTTGTAAATTGTTTAAATAAGAGCAAACTCACTTGATGAGAAATTTGTATATTTAACAAACTTTACTCAAATATATTATGATTAACAAACAAAGTAATTATACTTTAAAGGTAGTTTACTCTCTCCCCAGCCTCAGTTACATTTGGGGATTGACTGGGATCAGTGATGTGTATGTTGACCCATCTCTGTTGTAGGGCGGATCAGTTAGTTTATTTGAATTTTTTCTAGAATGTGCCTTTCCTTTGGGCTGAAATGCACCAGCACAACATGGATGAGAAGTACTTGCATCTCTGTGTTACTACAAAACAGTACTCACCAAAACCCACAAGTACAGTATTATCATACAGAATACTCTCAATACGCTATTTGCTTGCCTCACATAAAAGTCTATAAATATAGTGACCATAACTGGTAATGAATTTGTCGGTGGTACCATAAAATTCAGCACCCATAATACTGGGTTACAAAACCTGACCCCCAACAATCCTGGGTAATATGCTTATTTAATTTCAGATTCCAAGCACACTTAGCAAAACCAAATGTTTCAATAGTTATTTTTTGTTTGTTGATATGTAACCTTAATTAAAAATATATCTAGTTTTCTAATAATTGAATTTAATTCAGCTATTTGTATTTACGGATGAATTGTTTTTAAATTTATTTATTAATAGTAAGATAATAGGGGAATAGCTCTTTAATTTTATAATTTGACTTTTTTTTATTATTTATAAATTTTTTTCCCTTGCCTTTATGTTGTGCACACTTTATTAATACCTGAAGGGCTTTTAAACTGATAAATTTGGCTTCTATTGTCACGTAAAATTTTACGTGGAAATTTATGACTGTGAAAGCTACGTAACAATTTTTTACACTGTTTACTGTTCGCGCTACACTCGGGCATACATTTACACTAACAATTTACACTAAAAACACATGGTACAATGTACGTACTGAGTTACGTAAAAAGTTAATTTTATGTGATGGTTTTGTTCCACCACATAAAAAGTTTATTTTACATAGTTTTGTTTTATACGCTTGTTGGTTACGTTTTACACATGTGTTGTTGGGTACAAAGTTATACCAGCAGTTCTCTTACAGTTAAACACACTTGTGAAAAGTTTAAAAAGTTCTTACAATTACTTGAAAAGGATGTCTTGTTGAGATATATCCACTTTTATCACACTCTTAGGAAGCCCTCTATGAGTGTCACAGCATACATAATACTGTTTTGAGCACTTATGGAATGTTTGAAACTTTGAAAATATTTTGAACAGTGTTGAAATTTTCGAAAATCTTCCCTTTTTTTGTGGGAAGTGGTATTCAAACAAGCTGTTTCGTGGCAGCAAATGGCAAAGAAAGCATTTAGTTGTCCACACGTTAGTACAAGTCAGTTTGATGTAGAAAAATGCTTCACGTTTTCCTGAAATTTGATGGCCACTAGCTGAGCAAGCAATTTTGACATAGTCAAAATGTTATGTAATATAAATGTTTGAAAATGTGGTTTTTCAGGCCATTCCAGACGGATGCCATTATGAGGGCAAGGGGATAAGGAGAGTGATGTAGCATTGTACAAACTCGTGTGTGTCTCCGGTTGGGAAACACCTACCAGTCCAGAGATGTCAAGATACTTAGCCAGCTGTTAAGTGATAACTGGGTTGTTGTGGTCGACCACCCATTGTGGCCCGGATCTGTCCTCTGTGTCTTGTTGATTGATGGTTGTGCGCAGCACAAGTCCACCGTAATCACTTCTTTGTTGCTGTAGAAAAACACGGAAGATAAATAATAAACTGGAGTGTAGTATTACAGATGTATTTGGATATACCACGACATCACTACAACACGACATGCTACGAGAGCGCCATCATGAACTAGACTACTAAACAGCTGAACAACTGCATGGCCTTGGCCAATAGCCGCGAATCTCTGTATAGCCAGGATTAACATTAAATATATAGCAGAGGCTAATATTCAACACTCCCCCTTAATCCAGGCATACATAGATCAACACTCCCCCTTAATCCAGGGATACATACATAGTTAACCATAAGTACAAATGAAAAGACAATGCAAAGAGAAGAAAAAAACGTAACACATATTAATGACTTTAACACAAAAAATGATGCTTAACAGGAGGTAGGGCTTTAGTTAGAATATCCGCAATCATTCTATCAGTGAGGCAGATTCTCAACATTCAAATGATTTGCTTCAACATTCTCTCTAATATAATGGTATTTCACATCAATATGTCTCGTCCTGTTGTGAGACATGGGGTTATACACTAGCTTCTGAGCACTTTGGTTGTCATTGTACAACAAAGCAGGCTTGTTAACACTTTCACTGCACCGCACAGCTTTACCATATGAAGGTGGCTCACTGACACATAAATAAGTAACATGATCAGGATATATCTTCGGTTTGCGCTGTCGCTCTGGATACCTTCGTTGAAAGTTGCTGTCAGCTGGGGGAAGGTCCTCAAATCCATAGAAGTCCGAGGACTCATCACCCACTATAACACCCTCCACTGGTAGTACAGGAGGTTTCTCAATGTTGTGTGTTTTATCATCAGCAGATGCTGGGCCCCTTGATCCACCTTTTGGAATGTCAGATTCCATAAACTCTACATCTGTAGCAATAGTTACCCTTCCAGGTCTTCTTGGGTCATAGAGACGATAACCCAAACAAGGGAGACCTATCGGTTGGTACTACATGAGGACTCGAGACGCCTCCCATTTTTTTCTGTTATGCTTGGGAATAGGTGCATAAGCCTTTAACCCAAAGGTTCTGAGGTGTGTCAGGTCAACTCTTGACCCAGTCCAAGCCTCTTCGGGAGTTGCTCCAACAACCGCTGCAGTCGGTGATCTATTTTTCAAGTAGATTGCCGTCATGACTGCTTCGCCCCAGAATTTCTTTTGAAGTCCGGAATCCAAGAGCATGCAACGTGCCTTCTCGACCACAGTGCGATTCATCCGCTCCGAGACTCCCCCCTGTTCTGGTGTGTAAGGCACGGTTTTTTGGTGCTCAATCCCCGACCTTCTTAAAGTGTTCTCGAACTGATGAGATGTATATTCAGTGCCATTGTCAGTACGGATCTTCTTTATTTTTAGACCAGTCTGGTTCTCGACAAACGTTTTAAACTCACAAAACTTGTACAAGGTTTCACTTTTTGCTTTGAGTAAGTAACCAAACGTCTTTCTGCTGAAATCATCAGCAAACATGAGTAAATACCGGGCACCACTAATTGTTGGTTCGCTCATGGGCCCACACACGTCTGTGTGTATAAGTTCCAACTTTTCTGCGGCCCTCTTTCCTTTGTTCTTTTTCCTTGTTGCGGGTTTGTGCGTCTGTTCCCCTGCAAACAAATTTTACATTTCTTGAAATCACTTTCTGGAAACACTACGCCACCAGACATATCTTTCAGTTCTTTGAGTCCATTTAAGTTTAAATGTCCCAACCGTCTGTGCCAGGTGTCTTGATCAGTTGTGAAACGAGCGGTTTCCTTCTTTATTGGTTTCGCTTCCATCACATAAGTACCAAATTTACGAGGTGCAACAATGTGTGGAGAACCACTCACCTTTACTTCTTCCTCTCTGAAGATCTTGCAGCAGTTCTTTTTGAAGACAATGACGAAACCCTTTTCAGTCATTCTGCTAACAGAAAGCAAATTTGCTGCAAGTCCGGGTACTCTGAGTGCGTCGGTGATTACGTACTCGCCCCTTGGCATATTTACCTGCACATCTCCCTTGCCAATACTTTCAATGGTTGCCTCATTAGCTAAATTTATCTTAGTCTTGAAGGTAGTGTCAAAGTTTACGAGATGATCGCCAAACTTTGTCATATGAGAGCTGGCCCCTGAGCCAATGACCCACTTGTAAACATTGTTATCACTGATATCACTAGCATTAGTTTCATCAGTAGCCGATAGGGCGTGCGGATGTTTCGCGGATTTAAACCGTTCACTGCGATTTAAACTGGGACAGTTGGACTTAAAATGTCCCTCCTTTTTGCAATTGAAACAAATCACCGATTTCTTCTTACTCTCAGGTTTCTTCGTTCCTGAAGATGACGGTGTTGTCTTGAACTTCACAAGTAGTGCTGAATCTTGAGTTGAATCCCTTTCCTTAAGTCTCAACTCGACTATACATAGCCTTTCAGTCAGGTTTCTCACTGTTCGCTGTTCTTTCGGCATCGATTCCCAGGCTTTGACAAATTCGAAATATTGAGAAGGAAGTGTATTTAAAATACGATTTATGATCAAGGATTCTGGAAGCCTTACTTTGTCTTCCTTCCATTTTTCATCACAGAGTTCCATCCACATTTTCTCGAGACGAGCAATATGCTTTGCCACACTGCCAGATTCCATTGATTTTATACTGAAAAAATCATTAAACAATCTGTCTTGCCGCTGTTCAGTTCCCTGTTCGTAGATACTCAGGAGCTTGGTCCACATCTCCTTGCTAGTACTACACACACAGACGAATTGTCTCACTGCCGAAGTCATATTATTGACGATGACTTGCTGAGCTCCAAATTATATTCTGTCCAGAATTTGCTTCTTGGTCGTATAATCCGAATACTCCTTTGCTGTTGACTGCGTGTTCGGTTCTTCGGGATATTGCAAGTTCCCTTCTAGTGCATCCATAAGACCACTACCTCTGAGCAATACAATAATTTGGAATTTCCAATCGCTTCAGTTGGCTTGGCCTTCCAACTTGTCTATATTTGTTCGGGAGTGAGCTTCCATATTTGTCGCGGACGATAATTAAAACAGACAGACGGAAGAGACACGAGGCAGGTTAGGATTGCAGTCACGAAAAAAAAACACGCACGCTGTTCACTGCAAATACTACATTCACTCGCAATTAGGTGCCTGGGCCCAGAACCTGTAGAAAAAATCGGAAGATAAATGATAAACTGGAGTGGAGTATAACAGATGTATTTAGATATAAAAAGACATCACTAGAACAGACAGACATGCTATGAGAGTGCCATCATAGACTAGACTAAACAACAGCATGGTCTTGGATAATAACAGCGACTCTCTGTATAGCCAGGATTAACAATAAATATAGCAGAGGCTAATATTCAACAGATACCAATAGGCAAGACTGATCATACAAATCAACTATACCAAGCAAACACAGGACCATACCAACGAACCATATCAACCGAATATACCAGCCAGCAATATGATCCGATCATGCCACACAGCCATACAAAAGGACCATACGAACCACATAAGTCATCAATACCAGCTGACAAATTGAAACAGCCATACCAAGCAAATTGGCCAGTATGTTTGGACGTTTGTGTTTGGCTGGTATAGTTGGTTGCCCTTGATGGCTGATACGGCCTTTTGGTATGGTCAGTTGGTCTGACACTTTGGTTAGTTCAGCTGTGGGTGAGATGTTTGGCAAAGATTTGCAAATACTTTGCGAATATTTATGAAGATTATGTAAAGATAATGTAAATATTTTGCAATGTTTCTGTGCAAAGAAGTTAGCTATGGGCTTCTTATCAGGCGACTTTTTCGGGATTGGTCGTCATTGTTTGTTGGTAAAGATGGGTGTTCTTGACCATTTATCTAGTCAGTTTGGCAGGAATTAGTCTCCGCAGGAGCCAGTCTAGGGCGGAGTCAGTCTTGGGTGCAATCAGTCGTTGGCTAGTAAGGATGGTCGGTATGACTGACTGGCCTGGACCTTAGTTATGGTCTGCTAGTAATGATCGTTCTGTATGAATGGTCAGCATTAGCTGCTGTTATGGTTGGCTGATCTTGATGTCAGTTTGGTATGGGCATTTTGTATGAATTGGAGGTGTGGTTGATGGGCATGGCCGGTTCGTATTTTAAGTTGGTAAAGTTGGCTTGTATGCTTAACTCGTATGGTTGGTTCACCTGGTCGCCAGGTATGGTTGGTTCATATGGCTGGTTAGTATGAGCAGTTCATATGGTTGTTTGGTATGGTTGTTTGAAGTGGTATGGATGACTCGCATGGTTGGTCTATATGGATGGTTCGTATGGTTATTTGGTATGGCTGGCTGGTATGGTCAGTTAGTCTTGCTGGTTGGTCTTGTCCATTTTTCTAGCGAGTTTTGCAAGAACTAGCTTCAGCAGGAGTCAGTCTTGGGTGAAGTCACATCTTGGATGGTGGTGATATTCTTGGGTTTTGCCAGTCTTGAATGGTGTGATTGGTCGGTAGGGGTTCTTTGATATGGCAAGCTAATAAAAGCCAGTCTTATGGCTTACAATACCAAGATAAGGTAGTGTGTGTAGGGGGCCGACGAAACAGTCAATGGAATATAGAGGTGGGGTAGAAGGGGTGAACCATAGTGAGTTAATGGATCTGGCTGATTTGATTGTAGTGTGATGAAAGGATGGATGAGGTATAGTAGTAGTTGGGGAGGGGAGTCAAACATTGAGAAATCAGTTGAGGTTGTGACCAATATGTCGTGATGTCAGCTGTGCCCTGGGCCCTAACTAGCAGCACCCAGAGAATGCCCGTTTCTTCAAGGTATCATTGCCATTGTTCCCCTTCATCACTCGCAGGGTAAAGAAAAGAAAATTTGAATTAGGATTAATAATTTGAAACCTGAATGAATTATTGTGGAAAACCGCTTTGGTTTCCTCTGTTCATTCCTTGTGTGGTGGGGAAAATTTCCCCAAATTCTTTTATGATGGTTAACTACATTTTAAAAACGAATACAAAAGTAAATATAAGCATACATTTAAAATTATTATGAGCACTATAAAAAATAATGAGCATATTTCACACAGAATTCATATTTGAATTTTTTTTTTTTTTAATATTCTCATTTAGATGCTTATTATGGCATTACAGTGCCCAAAATGTGCAGATCTATTTAAATGCGAAAATACTAAAAACTGCTAACACTGATAGCAAAAATGATTAGAAATATTTACACCCAGGAATACAAATAGTTTTATTACAATTCCCTCAAAAGCTAAAGGTCTTTTATGGTCCTGACAATACTAAACTAACATTACAAATCAGCACATCTAGTCCTGTGCAAAGATACCCCAACCCTGGCCTGTGGTACACCTGTAACTGCTATTTATATGTAAATCGCCCCTGCCCAAGTGTTTTCTCGTATGGTTTCAAAATTCAACAACGGATATTTTATCACCACATTCATAGACATTTAGGAGCAGTCTTTATTTCAAACTTTAACAGCGCCAGAAGAACATGTCTTGAGTGGCTGTGATGTGAGGAGGCATTGTTGTCAGTCGCTGGCCGTGCCCCGAGCAGGGCACCATAGCCTAAGGCCGGCTCCTAACCGTGCCCCAAGCAGGGCTCCATTGTCTAAGGCGAGTTCCTAACCATGCCCCGAGCAGGGAACCGTAGTCCAAGGCGAGCTCCTAACCATGCCCCGAGCAGGGTGCAGTAGTGTAAGGCGAGCTCCTAACCGTGCCCCGAGCAGGCGCCATAGCCTAATGCCGGCTCCTAACCGTGCCCCGAGCAGGGCGCTGTAGTCTAAGGTGAGCTCCTAACCGTGCCCCAAGCAGGACACTGTAGTCTAAGGTGAGCTCCTAACCATGCCCCAAGCAAGGCGCCATAGTCTAAGGCGAGCTCCTAACCAAGCCCCGAGCAGGGTGCCATAGTCAAAGGCGAGTTCCTAACCGTGCCCCGAGCAGGGCGACATAGTCTAAGGCCCGCTCCTAACCGTGCCCCGAGCAGGGTGCCATAGTCTAAGGCGAGCTCCTTACCGTGACCCGTGCAGGGTGCTGTAGTGTAAGGCGAGCTCCTAACCATGCCCCGAGCAGGGCGCCATAGTCTAAGGCGAGTTCCTAACCAAGCCCCGAGCAGGGTGCCATAGTCAAAGGCGAGTTCTGCTGCAGGGCGCCATACAGCTTTAACTTTCATGGATGTGGCGGGGCGTGCGGGCGAGCGTGGAGTGGCCTCCTCTCTCCAGGACTGCAGTTCTAGGTATGCCAGCGCTCGGCTGCTGCCGCCCTCTTTTATACTGCTGTCCCGGACCCGTCGTTTTTTTCCGCAACCAACTTTAAAACTATGTGTTATCTGGGCCTGCGGTAGGTACGAGGGATTAATGTGTCTCAAGGCTGAGCCTCATACGCTTAAAGGACAGGGAATTTCATGCTAAAGGAGGCGTGCATCGTAGCGAAGAGGGATATTTAGCAGCCATGGCCGAGTTGAGGCCATGGACTACATCCCTAAGGGGGTGTATAGCAAAGCCATAGTTAAAGAAGAGAGAGGGGGAAAACCTGCATAGACACAGTAAAAACCCTCTCGACAGAAAATAAGTTCAAACTTTTCATGCATTAAAAAATGCAAAAGGAGACAGCAGGTTAAGGGTAACATGCTTTTTAATAATGGGAATTGAGCTCTAGAAGAGAAAGTGGCTGTGGGCGCAAGCGCCCTTGGGGTATATAACTGCTGTCAATATTTCTGCGCATCTTCTTGCACAGTAATATTTACAGCAGCTACAAATTGCAGGGCCATTCCAGCTTCTCGCTGTGTGTATCGGGACCTGGACGGCTCACTTCTGGCACCAACTCCGTTTTCCCTCGTCCGTGCTGACGCCAGGAGCTCCACGCAGGCGAGGGCGGAGAGGACTTTGCAAGGAGCCACCCCCTCTCCACATCCTCCAAAGTAGTCGGCGGTCGTGCGTGTTGCCAGCTCAGCGGTCACACTGTGACCTTCCAGGTCTGGAGGCGAATCTGCTGGTCCAGGCGTAGGCCGTGGGTAAAGGCGGATAAGACTTCGCGGGTAGCCACCCCCTCTCCACATTCTTCAACTTGTCGTCGGTCGTGCGTTGCTGGCTCAGCAGGACATCTGTGACCTACCAGGTCTGCAGGCGAATCAGCTGGCCCGACGCCGAGACTGATGCCAGCAACTTCGGAGTTCCGACGCATTCCAAGTCCATTCCAGAGCCATCTTCTATTATGCCACCCAGGTACCCGACGCCCATGACGACGGTGCTGTTGTACTGGCCAGTTGGCCCGCGGGCTAATATTTGAATATTCCCAGCCACTCCAGAACCTGGAGATCCCCTATCCGCCACCTGGGGACGCAACGAGTTGCGGAATAGCCTGACCCGTCGGGAAATTCTTCTCCGACCCTTGTTCTGTCCCGGACCGTTCGGAAAACTAAGCCGCCCGGCTTCTCTCGCGTCGGGCGTGCATGTTAGCTGTATTGTGTTCACTGTTTGGTTTCAATCATTTTTAATTAACCTTTCTCGTCATGATGGTTTCTTCAACGTAATTTTCCGGTTTTTCTTACATTTCAATCTTTTCTTACCGCGACATTCTTGAAGCAGGGTGGTTTCCTTCATTTTTCCGGGCTGTTGTAGCTCCCAGTGTTTGCTAATTTGCCCATTCTGAGGACTGGGCGGCCTTATATAGTTATTATGTATTGTTATTATGTATGTTTATCTCTGTATATTTTTCATGTTTATTCATTCCTTTCTTGTTCACCTGTCTCTAGCGGCAAACTGTTTCATTTCTTATTGTTCCTCACCTTTTTCATTTAAAATGTGGGAAGTTATTTACAGGTGTATTTAATATATTTCTGGGATGTGATTATCTTTTTCTAAGTGTGTTTTTATACCGTGTAACTATATTTCATGCGCTTAGTAGGCGTTAATTGTGTGTATTATCTCGTCAATTTTTACCTGTAGCGAGTTTGCTGTAGGTTATTTGCTTAATCAGGATACATTTGTCCTACTCAATGTATCGCTCTCAGTTATATCCAGATGTTGAGTATGTACTTCTCGTGTGTGTGCCCCAATATGGCATGTAGGTAATTTCCTAAATTGTTTTAACTACTTTATGCAGTGCGGCACGCTGTATTTTTCTTTTCATAGTATACCAGCCATAGTCATTTTAGATATGTATATATTTTAGTTTACTGCATATTTTTCATTGCACACTTGTACTGGGTGTACTTTGTGTTTTATTTTCCTTTCCCAGTGTATTATTGGTGTAGTGTTGTTAGAGTATACGATGTAGTATGTTTGTAGTATTTAGGCAGATCCAGTTTTCTGTCCCGCATAATGTGGGATGAGGTGTTAGGGCAGTCGGATGTCTTGCTTCTTTTCAGTGTCTCATTTCCACATTCACTTCATTTTCATCCTTATTCCAGCCTGTGTTATTCTGAATCACGCATTTTAGTTGCATGGTGTTGGCATGTATCTCATTCATGTTACTGTCTACAAGTTACCTGTCGCCTAGGGTGCGTGAAGCTGTTCCCTCTGCATCCTTTCCGGCGTGGACTCTGTTGTATGTGATTTTTCTATTCAGTTTTTATGTTCCTAATGAGATTGTCCGGTATCACTGGAATTTACATGGGCGCATCTTAATAGTGTTGCTGTCCTTATCCTTCGTACCCATCGTGTGCCCAGAGTGGCC
The DNA here is from genome assembly GCA_002778355.1 of Clitarchus hookeri. NCBI lineage: Eukaryota > Metazoa > Arthropoda > Insecta > Phasmatodea > Phasmatidae > Clitarchus > Clitarchus hookeri. Next base: position 32,201 of record NQII01003357.1, on the reverse strand, counting down.
TAATTGATTTATATGTGTTAGTGTTTATAATCATATGTTTTATTATTATTTATAATTTTCGTTTTAAAGACATGGGGTATCTCTTGCCTGCTGGGTCTAGTCCAGTTGTCGATCCCTTATTGGTGCATATTCATGTTATCGATACGTTGTTCCTCGCGCCTTGTGTGTGGAGCTGTAAACACTTCCTTTGGGATACTCCTAAAAATATGTTTGGGTCTCTGTGGCCACAGTTTTTCCGAAACCAAATACACCTAAGGTTGTGTGGACGCCATAGATCCACAAGGCGCAACATTTCTATAATAGTTATTGCATTCTCATTTTCTTTTTTATTTGTTTTTCTTATATGCATTTATTAAACCATAATAACACATATGGTTGTGTGGGCACCCCAGATCCACAAGGTACAACATCTACATCATTTTTATTACATTACCATTTTTATATTATTTCTGTTTTCTTAAATACCTTTAATTTAAGACATAATACACATATGGTTGTGTGGACACAATAGATCCACATGGCACAACATTTACATATTTCCCTTGCATTCCCATTTTATTACATTTCCCTTTTCCATTCAATACATTCTCCTTAGGCAGTGTGGGCGCCTTAGTCCTGTAGGGCTCTCTGTCCATTTCTTTATATTTTTTATCTGTTTCTTTTCAATTCCTTACTTTTTCATTAGTACATTGTTTTTNTCCCTTTTCCATTCAATACATTCTCCTTAGGCAGTGTGGGCGCCTTAGTCCTGTAGGGCTCTCTGTCCATTTCTTTAAATTTTTTATCTGTTTCTTTTCAATTCCTTACTTTTTAATTAGTACATTGTTTTTTTTGTGATTTTCATTACTAAGTTACCCTGTTCCATTTAGGTCTCTTTTTCCTTCAAATATTTTGTTTAGTTTTAATTTTTATATTAGAGTGTTTTGGGTGTGTTGGATATTTCCCGGTTCAATGTATTTACCGTTATTTCTTTTTATAGTTGATTGGATTGCTCCAACTATCCGGTTCTTTGCAAGAACGATTTATTCGTTGGTACACATGATGCTGTATTTTTTATTTTTACTGTTCCTATGTTGCAATCGCACCTTTGTAAACCTTGTCATGATAAATAAACACAATATAAAATCAAACAAATCATGGTTTTCTATTGTTTCTGCTTTGTCCGCCGGGTTGTATTTTAGACAGTTTGCATTGATTATTGGTAGAGACGGGGTTTTCCTATTATTTCCTCTTAATGTGCGGGAGATGTTCCAGAATTTTTGCAGGTTATCTGCGATCTCGGTAACAAATGTTTCCCATTTATTTATGCCGAGATTATTAATTTTTGTTCTGAGTTTTTTCTTTAGTTTGTAGTATTAAGATTTATATTCCTGCGTTCTAAGTCGCTGGTAATTATGTATATCTTGTCTTTTTTCTTTTAGGAGGGTATCTATTTCCAAAAAGTTTAGACGCAGGAATTCTCTTCTTTTTAAAAATTTTGTATTAATATTAAGGGTAATGGTTGTGTTTAGCACTTCTATGGCCGGATCTATATCGTCCTGGGATATGTGTGGGTTGATTTTGTGGTCAAAAGTTTTATTCTCATTCAATTTTAAAAACGTACCTGTCAGTTACTGCTGGGGGTTTTTTTTTTTAGCAAGAAAGTGTTTTGGGGGTTTTAAAGTGTGTGTGTCTATATTGCTGTACTGGCGGGTGATCTGATTCTAGTTCGTGTAGCACTTCCATTTTAATGTCTGGGTTATATGTATTAGTTATTAGCAAGTCTATTGTGGTGGGGCGATATCTTAAAACTGGGGAATAATGTGTGGGTTTGTTTGGAGCAATTACTATATATGAAGTTCTTTGTGCGTGGAAAAAGAGCTGTAATTGCCGGGCTATTCTCGGCGCAGTGACAGTGAGTATGTCTACCATTAAAATTGCTTGCTGTGATAAATGAGGTAATTGTAAAGAATAGAGACGTTTCCGAAAACATAAGAAAAAATCACGGAAAGTGATATAATTCTACTCTACTAATTACACAGAACACGAATTTACTAGGGTCGTGAACATATCAATTCAAACCACAAATACGATGGTGGGGAGGGCTGTGAAGATCAGGGAAATTGTGGGTAAAATATGTACGTCATCGTTATATTTTTGTACGTAAATACGCTAAATGCAAAACCACCGGTGATTTTAAAGAATTGCGGCTTTTCCGAAAATAAAAAAATCCTGAAAAGTGGTATATTTCGACTCTACTAATTACACAGAACACGAATTTACTTGGGGCATTAACATATGATTACAAACCACAAAAATGATAGTAGGGAGGGCTATGAAGATCAGGGAAATTGTGGGGTAAAATCACTATAAATACACACAGAAAATATGAAAACACCTCACTTTAACATTTTCCCACCCAATTTCTTAATATGGGCTCATCTAACCTAACCACATGATGAGTGAGTCACTATTTTTCATTTTAAATCTAACCTTGGGTTTAACTGTTTTAATCTAACGTAGGATTTTATTCTAACCTAGGTTTTCAGGGTCTTAAAGTAACGATGAAACATACCGGAAGAATGTGAGGTAATTATTAAGATAGGGGGCATTTCTGAAAAATACGAAAAAAANAGTAACGATGAAACATACCGGAAGAATGTGAGGTAATTATTAAGATAGGGGGCATTTCTGAAAAATACGAAAAAAATTCAAAATAATGATATATTTCTACTAATCACGTATAACACGATTATACTAGGGATGCAGCTTTAAAATAAGTACAACATGTTAAAAAAAATTGAACAAAATTGCGAAATGAGCAGTTCAGCCAGTTTGTTTACGTTTCTGAACAAAATGTCCTAGACCAACAAAAGTTGCATTAATGGGTTCTGCACAGCTTACCTTGTTCATATTCAAGAGGGCATAATGTAAAAATAAGTTGAACATATTTAAAAAAATTGCGAAATGTACGAGCAGTTTCCCGGTTTGTTTACGTCTATTAACGTCTACCGCCATTAATAATGGCCGCGCATTGCTGATTCCACGCTACCTAACGGCCACGGATGTCACTACGGGCATTTTAAAGGTCAATTAAAAAAAATATCAGTCGCCATAGCATCTTTGCCGGGTCTCGTAGTGCCGTCTCAATCCAACGAATTTAAAAACTGAGAAAGCAATAACGAGTGCTCCTATGCTTTATACTTTACTGTAAACCAGTGTTTGATTGTGTTATATTCGGCAGAGAATTAGTGATTCAGTGCGTTATATTCACGTATGTGCCGGATTTGTAGAACACAGTGTTCCGTCGAGTGAGGTAAGGTTGAATTGGCGGTTGACAGAGGAATTGCATCCGGTGAGTAAGTTGACTTTTCTGTAAAAAATATATTTTTTTTTACGGAAAATGGTATATTTCCACTCTACTAATGATGCAGAACACGAATATACGAGGGGAATTAACTTAAAACTGATTTCGTAATATGTGCCCACCCAACCTAACAGAACCTAACCCCACGATGGGTAAATCACTATTTTACATTTTTAAAATAACCTAGGATTGTAGGGTTTTACACTAACTTAGAATTTTAGGGTATTACACTAACCTAGGATTGTAGGGTTTTACACTAACCAAGGATTGTAGGGTTTTACACTAAACTACGAATTTAGGATTTTAGGGATTTAAAGGAACCATAAAACACACCAAAAGAATATTAATTAACTCACCTAGAAGGCAGCTGGTACAATTCCTCGGTCAACGGCCAATTCAACCTTACCTCACTCGACGAAACACCATGTTCCACTATATAGATACACACGCGAATATAATACACTGAAACACTCGTTCATAGCCGAATATTACACACTGACATTCGTTCAAAGGCGAATATAACGCACAGAAGCACTAGTTCTTGCTTTCTCCGCTTTAAATCCGCCGGATTGGGACGTCGCGACACACACCGCCAAAAATAGAATGGCTACTGAGCTTTTTAAAAAATTTCCGTTACTGTGACGTAACAATACCTAAGAGCCAATACGGTGACTGTAGGAATCATTACGTCACTAAAAATCATGGCATCCACTGTAAACAAAGCGGTGAACTACTAGTAATTTTAGCTATTTTATTTAATACGTTCTACTTATTTTAACATGACTCCCTCTTGAATATTAACTAGGTAAGCTTTGCAGACCCAATAATGCAATTTTTGTTCGTCTAGGACGTTTCGTTTAGAAAAGTGACAAAACTTAATAATTACCCATCTAAACTGCAACTAACCCACCTTAACATCTACACATCCACAGCAAACAGGTGACTGCAGATTCAAATTTGTTTATGTTACTACAGCATTACAGGACTGTACAATATGGTGTCCGACGTAAACAAAGTGCCGAACTCCTCGTATTTTATCTATTTTATGCTTATTGTATCATTATGCCCTCGTAAATATCAAACAGTGAAGCTATGTAAAACCCACATATATATATATATTAAAGTTGCAATTCTTTATTAATTACTGCATGGATTTCTTATGCGGGTTTGCAGTGGCTCTCGCTCGCTGCATGCATTATTTGTGTAAAAGCTCCGAGCCGCCATCTCTTGGTAAACATTCAAGGCTAGTTGTGTTGCTGCAACATGTCGCNATTATTTGTGTAAAAGCTCCGAGCCGCCATCTCTTGGTAAACATTCAAGGCTAGTTGTGTTGCTGCAACATGTCGCAGGTAGCCAAAATAAACTGTGACAATAGAAGCTGCTTTGCTTGTCAAAGTTCATTTCTGAAGCTGAACCTGTCATTATGCCACAAGGTGTTATGAAGGAGAGGAGTTGGCATGACGTCACAAACTTGAAGCTCAGCCGTATGCTAGTAGCCGTATTGCGATTGGCAAGAAATACGTGGTGGAGAATTGTTGTCGGTGGNACTTGAAGCTCAGCCGTATGCTAGTAGCCGTATTGCGATTGGCAAGAAATACGTGGTGGAGAATTGTTGTCGGTGGCGAAGTTGTGGTAATTACTCAGAGTTATTTCAGCAAAATTTGAAGTGGGATGTAAAATTTCAGTGCTTGATACTGACTATGGCCATCAGTTGTTCTACCTGTGGTTGTACTAGTAAGNGCCGCGCATTGCTGATTCCACGCTACCTAACGGCCACGGATGTCACTACGGGCATTTTAAAGGTCAATTAAAAAAATATCAGTCGCCATAGCATCTTTGCAGGGTGTCGTAGTGCCGTCTCAATCCAACGAATTTAAAACCTGAGAAAGCAATAACGAGTGCTTCTATGCTTTATACTTTACTGTAAACCAGTGTTTCATTCCGTTGAGTGAGGTAAGGTTGAATTGGCGGTTGACAGAGGAATTGTATCCGGTGAGTAAGTTGACTTTTCTGTAAAAAATAATTTTTTTTTTTACGGAAAATGGTATATTTCCACTCTACTAATGATGCAGAACACGAATATACGAGGGGCATTAACTTAAAACTGATTTCGTAATATGTGCCCACCCAACCTAACAGAACCATTGGGGTGCTACCCATTTAGTGAATTTTACATTTTTAAAATAACCTAGGATTGTAGGGTTTTACACTAACCTAGAATTTTAGGGTTTTATACTAACCTAGAATTTTAGCGTTTTATACTAACCTAGGATTGTAGGGTTTTACACTAACCTAGGTTTGTAGGGTTTTACACTAACCTAGGATTGTAGGGTTTTACACTAACCAAGGATTGTAGGATTTTACACTAAACTACGAATTTAGGATTTTAGGGATTTAAAGGAACCATAAAACACACCAAAATAATATTAATTAACTCACCTAGAAGGCAGCTGGTACAATTCCTCGGTCAACAGCCAATTCAACCTTACCTCACTCGACGAAGCACCATGTTCCACTATATAGATACACACGCAAATGTAATGCACTGAAGCACTCGTTCATAGCCGAATATTACACACTGACACTCGTTCAAAGGCGAATATAACGCACAGAAGCACTAGTTCTTGCTTTCTCCGCTTTAAATCCGCCGGATTGGGACGTCGCGACACACACCGCCAAAAACAGAATGGCTACTGAGCTTTTTAAAAAATTTCCGTTACTGTGACGTAACAATACCTAAGAGCCAATACGGTGACTGTAGGAATCATTACGTCACTAAAAATCATGGCATCCACTGTAAACAAAGCGGTGAACTACTAGTAATTTTAGCTATTTTATTTAATACGTTCTACTTATTTTAACATGACTCCCTCTTGAATATTAACTAGGTAAGCTTTGCAGACCCAATAATGCAATTTTTGTTCGTCTAGGACGTTTCGTTTAGAAAAGTGACAAAACTTAATAATTACCCATCTAAACTGCAACTAACCCACCTTAACATCTACACATCCACAGCAAACAGGTGACTGCAGATTCAAATTTGTTTATGTTACTACAGCATTACAGGACTGTACAATATGGTGTCCGACGTAAACAAAGTGCCGAACTCCTCGTATTTTATCTATTTTATGCTTATTGTATCATTATGCCCTCGTAAATATCAAACAGTGAAGCTATGTAAAACCCACATATATATATATTATAGTTGCAATTCTTTATTAATTACTGCATGGATTTCTTATGCGGGTTTGCAGTGGCTCTCGCTCGCTGCAAGAATTATTTGTGTAAAAGCTCCGAGCCGCCATCTCTTGGTAAACATTCAAGGCTAGTTGTGTTGCTGCAACATGTCGCAGGTAGCCAAAATAAACTGTGACAATAGAAGCTGCTTTGCTTGTCAAAGTTCATTTCTGAAGCTGAACCTGTCATTATGCCACAAGGTGTTATGAAGGAGAGGAGTTGGCATGACGTCACAAACTTGAAGCTCAGCCGTATGCTAGTAGCCGTATTGCGATTGGCAAGAAATACGTGGTGGAGAATTGTTGTCGGTGGTGAAGTTGTGGTAATTACTCAGAGTTATTTCAGCAAAATTTGAAGTGGGATGTAAAATTTCAGTGCTTGATACTGACTATGGCCATCAGTTGTTCTACCTGTGGTTGTACTAGTAAGTTTGAAAACTGAAATACGGGTGTGACTTTTCACTGGCAAGTTGTACATGTGAATTAATTTGCAACTAGCCACAGTGTATTCACAGTGAACACACTATATGATTAGTATAGCATGGCGAGACATGTCAACAAAGGCTCTGAATATCTTTTACTATTTTTTTGTACTGTTTCCATGGGAAGTATTACAAAGCCCACCAAGGCGCCTTGCAAAAGCCAAAGATATAGTTTTCATAACTCTCAGATTTGTTTCCTTCCCAAAAGTAGTGATTCTTAATAATAATCGTAAAATGTTATTGTTATGTTAAGGCCTTCAAAACATTATTGCACACTTAGCAAATTAGTTTTAAAGATATTTCTGTNGTGAACACACTATATGATTAGTATAGCATGGCGAGACATGTCAACAAAGGCTCTGAATATCTTTTACTATTTTTTTATACTGTTTCCATGGGAAGTATTACAAAGCCCACCAGAATTTCAACAAGGCGCCTTGCAAAAGCCAAAGATATAGTTTTCATAACTCTCAGATTTGTTTCCTTCCCAAAAGTAGTGATTCTTAATAATAATCGTAAAATGTTATAAAAATGTTATTGTTATGTTAAGGCCTTCAAAACATTATTGCACACTTAGCAAATTAGTTTTAAAGATATTTCTGTTNAAAATGTTATTGTTATGTTAAGGCCTTCAAAACATTATTGCACACTTAGCAAATTAGTTTTAAAGATATTTCTGTTTTTATAAATATGAAAAGGTAGTGAAAGATAAAATTATAAATTAATGAGGTTGCGTCATCACTAACGTGACCATTTATTTTTTCCCTCAGAGTGGGACGCCCTTAAAAATAAAAATTATATATATATTGTTTTAAAAATAAAACACATGTTTATAATATAGTTAATGCTTACTGTTCAAAAATTAAAATGAGAACCAATCTTGTGCAGTCTGGAGGGTTGGCTTCTTGTACTTTTCGGATGAGCAAATTTGCTTTAGTTTTTAAGTAGGAATGGAACTGTTGGCTTGACTTGTTTGTGTTACGCTTTATTATCAGAATGGCTTTTAACACTGGGACTCCTAATTGTGTTTTTTCACTCGTCCATATTTTATTCATATGGGAAAACACTCTTTCGACTGGAGTGTTACTGCCAGGCAGACATAAAATGTACTCAATTATTATACGAAAATTTGCATAATTGAGATTATTTGTTTGAAAGTGTTTGAATATTTCAACCCAATGATCTTCAGCAGTAATATTCTCAGCGTTCCATTCTGTTACTTTCTCAGTTGTAATATAATTGAAATTCAACGAAAACTCGTCAAACACTCCTGTATCTTGACTGCTACTGAGAAATCCCTTCTCTATAAGCAAATCCATCACACTTTCAATCTGCTCCCACGTGGAGACCGTGGTCAGGTTCACCCATCAAACACTTCTAATTCTGTGTTGAACTGACACCACTGCTCCAAGTATTCTTTACTTGTCTTGTAAAATTCTGCTGCCGTTGTTTTCACATCTTCCTCAGTGACAACACCAGTTTCTTGTAATTTCAATAATATACTACGGGCAGCGTGGGGAAGAAAGAATTAATTTTGTTTCAGTGTCAAATTGTCTTTGAGCCGATTAATTTCCTTCGCTGTCTCAGACACGGTTTGTCCCTCAATCTTTAACACGGCTTGATGAAAATTAGCTGCCTGTGCATGCATAAAAAATAACCACCATTCAGAGCTTTCATTCTGAAAAAATGCTTTTAATATATTTGGGCATTTATTGATGCTTAGAAAATAGTTTTTTAGAGGCTGAAACATTTTTAAAACTCTCCCCAGCTCGGGCATTAACGCAAGTCATCTAGTTTTACTGTAGCCTAGAAGTTTCTGATATTCTGTGTCAGCTGCATTACAGAATTCTGTAAGAGCTTCAACGCAAATGCTATAAATGTAAAAAAAAAAAAAAAATTTTTTTACAATAATACATTCAAAATCAACAGGAAGACAATCTGCAGCTGTTTTAATCGCATTGTAGATTATGTGAGCTCCACATCCAATTCCTATGAGTTTCCTCCCAAGAGACTGGTTCAATTTGGTGTAAACATTATTAACTCCTGTTCTATTTTGTCCTCCAAAATTACAGTTTGTGTTGTCTCCACAAAATGCCACAATTTTTGGTTTTAATTAATTTTTTGTTATAACTTGCGTCAAATAAATTACAATAATATCCTATGTTTCTCCTGGTTGCTCTTCAAATTCTAAAATCTTGACTTGTACTCCTTCGTGTGGTAAAAAATAGCGGACTAAGATCGGAAATAATTTCGTGGAGCCATGATTTGAAGCATCTGTTAATAAAGTTATACAATTAGCTTCACGCAGGTGCTCCTTTAACTCACGTGTTGCCATAGGTGCCAACACATTCACAACAATAGCCTCAGATTTCGTACGAGCGCACCTAAATTTTTGTTTGAAACATGTCTGTATTAGGTTGGAAGCACAATCATTCGAGCGAAAGCTATGATTTTCTTGCACAGTGTGAAAAGCCCAAGCACCTTCAAGATCTTTGGAAGACGGTGAATCTGTTTTCTTAAAGAAATTAAGGATCGATGAGCTTGAAGCGGCAGCATAATCGGATAATCTGTGTTTTTCTGAAAGTAAATATTTCTCAATAACACTAGCACCACCATGTGCAACACTAAAATCTGTACGACACTTTTCACATGCGACATCTGTGGGAACACTTTTTTGTTTTATAAACGGATACTTGGTTTGCAAATTAATATTAAAAGTGCACTTGCGTTTAGGCATTTTAAAACTGCTATAATCACATAAAATGCAAATATATGTCTCGCGGCGATTGCGTAATGATAAGTCAAATACTAATCAGTTACTTACTGACAGTTGAAACATTCACTGATTCGCCACCTTCCCCCGCCCGTCCCGTTGCCCTGCACATCACACCACCCGCTCCATTCCCCGCGCATGCGCAGTACGGACCTGCAACATGGCGCGGCGCGGGCTACAAAACTAATTGCTTGCTGCTTTTGTTTTGTCAAAGCGGGACATTTTTACGAATTGTGGGGACAGCGGGACACATAGCTTCAAAGCAGGACTGTCCCGCTCAAAACGGGACGTATGGTCATGTTAGTCATCACCTAACTTCAAATTAATGTTAAAATGTTGTTTACGAGTGGCCTTATCATTTGCATACATACTGTATTTTGATTACAGGAGCATGAGTATGTACCATAAACAAGTTGCGATACGAGAGTCCCAGCTTTAGTTAGTTTAGAATATTTTTAATGTAATTGAGTAATTGTGGTAAATAGAAGCCTTACGCATACGACAATCAACAAATTCCTCTGTCATTGCTAAGCAACCCAAAAGGACGCTGACAGAGATTACTATTGCCCATTTGCCATAACGTGTTACAACAGTAATTGTGCAAAAATCATGAATTACCAAGCACATTAATTCTCTCCAACAGGTAAGTAAAACAATTTCACTTTTTTTAACTAGTGTAGAAGTATGCTATGACAGAAGAATTAGACATTCAACACAAATGGTACCCTTTTCAATACGATTTCAAATTCAATTCTATACAGATCACACAGATATACCCTTGATTCAAATGAACAATTTATTACTGATAAGAAAAATTGCAACACCTATTAGCATAAGACATGTATGAACATTCCTTCCAAAAATTAGATTTCTTACAATAGTGACTGTGATTCATATGTTAACATTTCTCAGAAGCAATAATAAATTAATCTCTCTCTCTAAGTTAATATGTTTCAAAAACATCATTGTGTGAAATTTTTATTAGTCCAGATTAATGCAATAAATTCTTGATGAGAAAGTTTATTAAACAAATTCTAGTCCAACTAGATTCGCTGTAGAGCAAAAATTAATTCTCTGGGCATATGATTATTCAAAAGAAAATATCTAAGGTTTCTCTTTGCTTTAAGAAATTATGATGAGGATTTCAACTGTTAGAAATGTATGTGCACCTCTGGATCATACTATTCAGAACTGGCTTACTCTCTGAAGATCTCACAGAAATGGAGTCACAAGTGCCCTCTTGGATATCTTCNTCATACTATTCAGAACTGGCTTACTCTCTGAAGATCTCACAGAAATGGAGTCACAAGTGCCCTCTTGGATATCTTCTTGAAGACTTGAAATTCACTAATAAATTAAAACTGGCACTTTGTAGGCCTCTTTCCTTTGCCTGCACACATTTATGACACTGGTGATGGCTCTCCTCCATCGCCCCCTGCCTTATGATAAGTGGTCTTACAAAAATTTGTAAGAACTAGTCCTACATGACATGACTGCTATCAAGTTGAGAGAGAGTAAGTGGAGGANTGGTCTTACAAAAATTTGTAAGAACTAGTCCTACATGACATGACTGCTATCAAGTTGAGAGAGAGTAAGTGGAGGAGTGAGTGAGAGTGTGGAGAAGTAAGAGAGTGAGTGGAGGAGTGAGAAAGTGAGTGTGAGTGTGTGGAGAAGTGAGAAAGTGAGTGAGAGTGTGAGTGTGTGGAGAAGTGAGAGAGTGGAGGAGTGAGTGAGAGTGTGGAGGAGTGTGAGAGAGAGAGAGTGAGTGGAGAAGTGAGTGAGTGGAGGAGTGTGAGAGAGAGTAGGTGGAGGAGTGAGAGTGTGTGTGGAGAAGTGAGAGTGTGAGTGTGTGGAGAAGTGAGAGAGTGAGTGAGTGGAGGAGTGAGAGAGTGAGTTAGTGGAGGAGTGAGAGAGTGAGTTAGTGGAGGAGTGTGAGTGTGTGGAGAAGTGAGAGAGAGTGTGAGTGAGTGTGTGTGTGAGTTGGGCTTGGACTAACTAACTACGGTAATAGATTGGATATGTAATATATAATTTCAAGGTATGATATATATCTGATTGGTATATCCATATCTGCTTATATCCGGGGATCTGACTCATTCCAAGGAGCGAGTGAGTAAAAGGAATATGTATCTAATATAATATCACGGAAACAGGTAACTCCAACTCTCAAATAAATCCGTGGAACTAGAGAAAAGAAATGACATAATAGAGTAGGTACAGAGATCTCGATCCATGTATGGTAATAATTATGACGATTGACGTGTCGTGTAACCATTATTGAACTTTAAACCTTAAGTAGGTATATCAATTTTTAGTAAGTGCCAATTAATAAGCATAAATTGATAACTTTTTACCAACAGCGCTAAAGCAAAGGCGAAATTACNTTAATAAGCATAAATTGATAACTTTTTACCAACAGCGCTAAAGCAAAGGCGAAATTACGTATTTCACACGTAGATATTTATGTAAGTTGCAGTAAGACCGTAAAAGCTGTGACCGTATGATAATACTTACCTATTAAGAAAACTTTAGGAAAATTATATTTGTCCCGGAATATTTAGTCGTACGTACCGNGACGATTGACGTGTCGTGTAACCATTATTGAACTTTAAACCTTAAGTAGGTATATCAATTTTTAGTAAGTGCCAATCAATAAGCATAAATTGATAACTTTTTACCAACAGCGCTAAAGCAAAGGCGAAATTACGTATTTCACACGTAGATATTTATGTAAGTTGCAGTAAGACCGTAAAAGCTGTGACCGTATGATAATACTTACCTATTAAGAAAACTTTAGGAAAATTATATTTGTCCCGGAATATTTAGTCGTACGTACCGGGCATAATGGAACAGTTGAATGCCTTCGCTTTAGATGTCTGGTTAAGTTGCCGTGAGTTGCAGTGAGTAATGAGGGGCAATAATTACACTTGGCCTTATTTACATCATTGTCATTTTGAAAAAAATGATTNAAGTTGCAGTGAGTAATGAGGGGCAATAATTACACTTGGCCTTATTTACATCATTGTCATTTTGAAAAAAATGATTCCAGATGTTGCTGGTCTTCCTTCTCATTGCCATTGTGGTAACACAGTCTTTCACTAGGTAGGTATATTACCTGCCTAGTTTATTTATAGTTAATTCTATCACACAATGTCAGATTACTAACTCACCTAAAAATCAACTTTTATTTACACTAAAACAATTAAACAATATACAACGTGCATAAACACTACATATATATAAACAGAGCATATACACTAACGAGATCAATAATAATTAATATTACTTAATCCTTTTCACAGAAAGTTTCCGCAAACGTAAACAAACAAAATTCTAATATCAAAATACAGAAACTTGCTGTCCCTAAACAGCGGCTACAGCGCTTTAAATAATTGGGTCTCAACGAGCACAACCAAGCTACATTCGTTCTTCGTTGTCACTTTCGGCCAACTTCGGTCCTACTCGTGTCTCGTATGACCCCTCTTTGTCTTTGACAGCCGCGGTCGGTGATGCGTTGACGAGGGGCGGGGCGGAGAGTCGGAGTTACTTGGATATAGGATATAGTAATTTTATGGAAAAGGAAGGAGTTATGCTATATCCGTGCTCAGATATATATCCAAAGATATAGGTGTGTCCGGAGTTACCCAAGCCTAGAGAGAGAGAGAGTGAGTGAGAGTGAGTGAGAGTGAGAGTGAGTGAGTGTGAGAGTGAGTGAGTGAGTGAGTGTGAGTGAGTGAGAGTGTGAGTGTGAGTGTGAGAGTGAGAGAGTGAGTGAGAGTGTGAGTGAGTGAGTGAGTAAGTGAGTGAGTGAGTGAGTGAGTGAGTGAGTGAGTGAGTGTGAGAGAGTGAGAGAGTGAGAGAGTGTGTGTGTGTCTCTCTCTCTCTCTCTCTCTCTCTCTCTCTCTCTCTCTCTCTCTCTCTCCCCCTGGGCTTACGAAAGTGTAACCCTATCTTGCTTAACAAAACTTAAGAATAAAAGCTTCCTGATTAGGAAATCTTATTTATAAAGAAGTTAACATAAGTGACCTAGGAATTTAGCCTATCAGTATACAATTATATAGTTTGACAAGGAGAAATCACACAAATTAAGAAACAGTAATTATATAAATCTGTGATATTAAAATCTTTAATTAATTAAAATTCAGAAAATTAGTTACATATCATTGAAATAAAATCATGATAACATTACTACTATCATCGTGAATGTAAACAGACAGATGTAAACATTGGAATAAACTTATAATATTTACTAATAGTAGTGTTAACGTGAAATGTAAAAAAATGGCAATTTATATCCCTATAGTGCTTTGAAAAAAAGTAACAAGCAAGGATTTTTTTAGTTTTTAGATATAGATGGATGGTATTGATGTGAAATGAAGAGGAAACACTAAAGTTTATTTACACTCCTCTTAAAGCATTACCACTCGTGATTTCCTTGTTACGGTGTATATAAATCAGGCGACTGGAACACTTCATCTTCCTCGCAGTCTTCAGAAAATGGTTAGTCACCATCGTATCCAGGGTGCATGGTGACTGGGCTGGCTGACTGAAGAAACTAAGAAGTATTTCAGCTGTATAGGAGAGCTGCAGCTACGAACTTTCTGATTACGATCATCTTCCATTACTGTTCTCTAATCTTGTATCTGTATACAGTTAAAATAATAATAATTAGTTAAATGTTAACACAGCGCGCTACATTAATGTTAAACCCAAGAATCACAAGTAAGACAGAGTAAGCTTATTTCGCTACTGCAATTGACAAGTTACTGTCTATTTCAAATCACACTTGCCTCGCCCAATCAAATTGACATTCCACAATGTACAAAATTAGGGTACGAAATAGTTTGCCATAATTGTTGTCAGTTCACAAACATTCATACCATACATGCATTTCTACCTAATTAATTAAATCACGAGTATATAAAATATAGTTGACAGAGATATGTTCGAGAATTTCAACATTTTAATCCTTCTCATCTGTTCATACTGCTGTAGGCGAACACGAAGTCTACAGTTCGTTGGTTGTAATGACTAAGCAAGTGTTGTGAAGTATGTTCAGAAATCTCAAACTGCCAGTTAAGTTCTANACAGTTCGTTGGTTGTAATGACTAAGCAAGTGTTGTGAAGTATGTTCAGAAATCTCAAACTGCCAGTTAAGTTCTAGAATTAAACGTACGTCTATAATTAGTTGAGCTCTTTTTCAGTATTTGTAGTTTAGTAGTGTTATATTTATTTTTAANGAATTAAACGTACGTCTATAATTAGTTGAGCTCTTTTTCAGTATTTGTAGTTTAGTAGTGTTATATTTATTTTTAACTCACGTGGCTATTAACTACACTTTGAAAAAACATTTAGTGGAAAGTAGATTATAGAAAATGTTAAACCATTAGGTTTACTTGTAGTGTAATAGTGTGGAGTTAATAACTCTAAAAGCTGCTTTTTAATTCAAATAAAATACAATATACAAATCCACAGAATTGCATAATTGCCAGAAAATTAACTATTAATATGCCTACTGCTGCTAGGTGAGTTGAGAAAAAACTGGAAATTAACTGTCAAGGTTTAAAAAAAAACCTTTTTCTATCTTATCACTATTTATGCTCTAATTCGGGTTTGCATTTAAAATTTACTTATTTATATTGCATATNAACCTTTTTCTATCTTATCACTATTTATGCTCTAATTCGGGTTTGCATTTAAAATTTACTTATTTATATTGCATATAAAATAATAAACCTCACTTATCCAGTATATTCTTATATATTTTGAAGAAAATTGTAAATGCATTTGTTTTAACTATAATAATTTAGTAGAGCTAGCTGCTTGCAAACAGAACACTACACGGCAGACTTTTTAAAAATAGCTTATGCACAAAAATCCAGTTTTGTACGAGATAATTATTAACACCTGTTATCTTAGACTTGAGAAACATCTGAACATCACCAACACGTGTGAAAAAAATGGCCTATGAATTTCACTTTTAAAATACAACAAAATTATGATCTTTAACTTTAAAGCATAAACTGACCAAATGTACGTTTTGAACTGTTAGGTAAAAATAACTCTTGTCCTGAATTTGAGTTGAAACAAAATATCAAACTTTCAACGCCTACCTGACAAAGTGAGGTCATTTTCTCTGGAACAAAAGAATATACGGATCATTTTTGAAAAAGTGTTAGTTGTAAAGTGCAACTGTTTAAGATTTTAAAACTGCTTTTATAAACATTGGGATGCGTGTGCTGCCGTCAGATGTTTTCAAATGCGTGGCGCAAGTTCTGATTGTTTTCAGTTCCACGACATTTTCAATGTGTAAACGAGTTTTGAATTTCGTGGCAGAGTATTAAAGTTGCACTCATCAGTGCTGACAACATCTCAAACACGTTTTCCAGCTTCTCGTAAACTCAGATTTTTAAATTGCACTGGGTGTTATCTTTAGGACTACATAACTTGCATGCATTTTGTCTTATGTCAACGAAATAAGTCAATTGGTACGGGCAAAATATGTTGCTTGGTACTGTTCTTTCCCCAGGAGAATAACTTGGAATAGTGGTACAATCACGGAATGAAACCAGTCATCAAATTAGATATTCAATATAAAAATATTTTTTTTTACTAGAGTTATTTGACATACCGTTAATTCATCTTTACCTTGTTGGCTAGCGTGTTTAGAAATCCGTGACTGGTTACGAAGGCAGACTCCCTTGTGCTGTTATAGCACTAAGTGCATTTGAACT
>NQII01003357.1:0-14661 GCA_002778355.1 Clitarchus hookeri | reverse complement strand
TCTTCAACAGTATTCAAATACTAGGTTAGAATTTAATTTACATTTTGAATATCATGAAAAGTGGCCAACAAATATTGTTCGCAGGTGTTGCATCACGTGTATGACAGATGAAGATCATATTGAACCACACATGAGCGAAGTTATGAGGGAAGGGAGAAGTTTCAACAAAGACTGGCTTTGCAAGCAGTTACTAAACTCCCAAAAAGTGAAGCGAACATGGCTAGCATACAGCAAGTGAAAGAATGCGTTATGCTGTGTACCAAGCAGATTGTCTTCCCATCATAAGATTTCATTTTTGGACAAGGAGGAAGGTTTCATCCAGTGGAAAATGTTAGGTGAAAGAATTACAGAGCAAGAAAACTCCTTAAACCACAAAATTTGCGTTTTTCTTGGAAAATACTTTAATCCTCACTAGATAAATGAGAAATAGACGATAATTTACAAGCCAAATTACCACGAAACCAGTTCTACAATGAACGAAGAAACAAAATCAGATGCAAGCTCAATATTTTTGAAAGTAAAGAAGTAAGAAGTTTAGATTTATTGTTATGCTGTGTTCCTGGCACAACATTTTAAATCACATTGACAGAACAAATACAGTCAGTATAATGATTTGGGGAAGACGGGCACAACGAATTCCGAAGTAGGCGCCAGGCACCAGCCGGCCGCCATGTTGTGACGTCACTCAAACGCTATCTTGGATACAGGTGACCTTGACCTTGATACGTGACCTTTACCCTGTGCCCGTGACCCTGGATGACTTTAAACCCCAAAAAATCTAAAAACTTAAAAAACTTAAAAAAATGTATTTAAAATTTTTTAAATAATTAAAAAACGTTTTAAAAAAAATAATAAAAAATAAGCAAATGTTTTTTAAAAAAATTGTTTAAAAAAACTTACATTTCTGGAGGTTTCCTCGGTACCACGTCCAGCAGACGACTGACCCTGCTGCTTTACATCACTGGAGCAAGCTCCTCAGCGCAGGGGTAGTACAGTCCCTTGTGAGGGACCTTGTCCACCCAATTGTCTTTCATTTGCAATGAGAAGGTAAAGAGAGGCTAACCCCCTCCCACCTCCTCACCCATAAAATAGTAAACATGAGCCTGGCTCGATTTAATATTAGGGCGAGCTAGGTTTCCCCAGCAAGCCCTGGTTCCCATTAACTTTTTAACCCCCCTCCAACTCTGCCTGCACAGAGATCGTGGGAGGAGGTAGCGGTGATGCCGCAACCTAGATTTGTCCCTTTCGGTATTTTGAAGAAGCAGGTTAAGTTATAGACTGGACAAGAACTTATTTAAAATTCCCTGGCCAGTCTTTGGTTTTTAAGGTGATTCTAAACCTGAATAGTCCCGTGAATTTACTCGCGTAAGGTCTGGGTAAGGACGTTGCCTATTGTAGGTGAGATGGTAATGATTGTGATCATGAGATGTTGCTTTTATGTAATATACTTAGTACATATAGGTTTTGTATTAGATCAGTGAAGTACTCAAGTACTCAATCATATCTCAAACCCTAAGGCGCTGCATTGTACCAGAGGCTTAAACAGTCTGGAAACGTACGTTGGCAGTCTTTGTTATATTTTATTAATATTTGTAATAAGTTCACGAAGTTATATATAATTTAGGAGGCGGTATTTTGTGAGAAGTACGCTTGAGGTTAAGACAGGAGACAGTACTGCCGTTTCTAGGTGGGGAGAGAGTGCCCCGCCCCCTCTGGGGTGCGCGGCCAATGAGAGCAGACCTCTTCTGTCGAGGTCTCGGGACAAAGTGAGCTCTGGAGCGCTGGCGCAAACTAGTTTTGTTAAACGTGGTGAATTCTGTCCCGGACCGATCGGAGATTTTCCCTAACAGCCACGGGTTTTGCAAGTGCTTGTTTTATAGAGGGAATTCTTTAATCACGTTTTAGACCCAGCCACCTCTCTACTAGTTTCTCCTCTCCCATTAATAAAGAGCATGGTACCCACCTATCTTTCTCCTGTAGCATTTTCTCATAATGCATGTAATAATTTTTAATTCTTTCCTGTCGAAAGGGTTTTTACGGTGTCTGTGCCGGTTTTCCCCTTTCTCTTCTAGATTTAGTTTAACAATAAGTACATTAGGGAGGTTTTTCATGGCCTAACTCGGTCATGGGAAACCCAATCCCTCTTTGCCGCGATGCATGTCTCATTGCATGTTTTTCCTTCCCTTGTAAGCGTAGGGGGCTAGCCCTGAGACACGATAATCCCGTTCCTATCGCGGATTAATATATAACACTTAGTTTTAGAGTAGGTTAGAAAAAAAAAACTCGCGTTTTAAACTTCTAAACGCGGCATTTTTGGACGTCTGTTTCGCGATTTAATGTCAGGGGAATACTTTCCTTACCTCCTAATTATGGGGTTTTTATGAAAGGCTGTGTTATCATAGAATTTATTGTTCCCCGACATGATTTTGTTGCCTATGCATGTTCAGTGAACATCGAAACTAGTAGTTTCGGCAGGCGACCGAGAGTGTGAGTGCTCTGTACGAGAAGATGNATTACATTGCATTCAAACCTACAACTATAAAATCTCTCATGTCTAAAAGAGATAACATTATAGCACTACATAATATGGAATTTTAAGTGCGTTGTTCAGGTCTGCGCATTTCCTATGATTCTTAGGTATTTATTTTGAACAATTTGTAGTTCTTTAATTAAGGTTTTTGCCGCGTTTCCCCAGACTTCGTGTCGCATGTAATCACGACTAGACTGATATCGTCACTAAGTTAATAACTTTAATCTCGTGAGGAGTTTAGGGTTTTTGGCAACATTGATTTGTTTACCCCAGTGGAGTTTATTGTCTATGGTTAGTCCCAGGTATTTAGCAGTTTTACTGTAGGGAATTTCTATACCGTCATATTTAATTGGTTTTGCGTTTAATTNGTTAGTCCCAGGTATTTAGCAGTTTTACTGTAGGGAATTTCTATACCGTCATATTTAATTGGTTTTGCGTTTAATTCATTTTTTCGCCTAGTTATTAGCAGGGCCTGGGATTTCTCTGCATTTACTTTAATCTTCCAGCGCTTGCACCACTGCCTGAGCTCGTCCATTTGCAGTTGTGTATACAGGATTGCGTAAGGCAATAATTTATCTTTTGCATAGATTGGGGTGTCGTCGGCATACATTTGTACTTTTGCATAAGTGCTGGGTATATCTGCTGTATACACATTATATAAGAAGGGTGAAAGGGTGGATCCCTGGGGCACGCCTGCGGTGAGTGGGCGGGTAGACGACTCAGCTTTTTCTATTGTGACATAAAATTCTCGGTTTGTGAAATAACTATTTAACAGGTGGATGTAACAGTCTGGGAATTTGAAATTAATTAGTTTTTGTATTAAGCCCGGGATCCATACTTTATCGACGGCTTTTGCCATGTCTAGAAATATAGCTATTGTGGTTTGCTTGTTATTTAGAGTATTTTGTGTGTCTGTGACAAAGTTTGCCACAGCGTGTTGTAGAGTGTCCGGCTTTAAAGCCAAATTGTGTTTTGGGAATAATTCTTTTTAATTCCGCGTGAGTTTTTAGGCGTGTGAGTAATATTTTTTCGAATATTTTGCTGAGCGAGCTCAGGAGTGANTCGAATATTTTGCTGAGCGAGCTCAGGAGTGAAATCGGGCGCCTATTTTGTGGGAGGCAAGGATCTTTTCCTGGTTTTGGTATTGTTATTATTTTTGTACGTTTCCATTCTGCGGGGTAGTGTTTGTATTTTAATATTGCGTTGAATATGTTTAATACTGTGCAGAGCGCAGGGTATGGGAGGTTTTTTAATAGCTTGTATGAGATTTTGTCGTGTCCTGGTGCCTTGTTTGGGCGGACTGACGTAAGTGTTAATAGGAGTTCCGGTAGAGTTACTAATTCCGGGTTTTTACGGGATTTTTTTCCAAGGAAGGCTTTTGTGGTGGCGTTTATGTCCCGAGAGAAGTTAGGGTCTCCGAGGTCTGCATTAGGAGTGAATTGATCCGCAAGAGAGTCGGCTATGGCTTCTGCCTTTTCTTTGGGGGCGTATTTTAATCCTGAAAGAGCTAAGATAGGGGTAGATTTTTTTGAATCGTTTTTCCCTCGGAGGATTTTGGATATTCGCCAAAAACTTTCAATATCGTCTGCTATTTCTGTGATAAATGTGTCCCATTTGTTTATTCTTAGCCGTGTTAATTCATTACGGAGGTCTTTTTTGAGTTTGTTAAATCTGGTTTTAAGTTCCCGGGACGTCCTTGCGTCCCGTTTTATGTCTCTCTGTCCGCTATATTAAACTGCCTCCTCCTCTGCGGCGTTGTTGCTTGGCTGTAGCTAGCCTTCAGTAGAGTGTTCCTGGAAGGAGTGCAGCTGTGAGTGGTGACGCGTCCTCAGGCGGTCGCCTGTGGCTGTGAGGTGTCTGGGAACGTATCTTCTGANGTGTTCCTGGAAGGAGTGCAGCTGTGAGTGGCGACGCGTCCTCAGGCGGTCGCCTGTGGCTGTGAGGTGTCTGGGAACGTATCTTCTGGCGACACATATATGCAGAAACGCCCACGGCGTCAAAATAACTTATGATTGCAAAAGAAAAGAACTTCAAGTTACACAAGCGTCTAACAACAACAATACAATTGCGAGAAGTGAACGGAAATCTGTCAAACAAAAATAATGAACTAATCATGCGCGCGAGCGACCATCATCGGCTATCGTCGCATTGACCGACGACGCGGACTCGCTCCCGCACGCTGCCACCGTCCGGCCGGCCGCGCGGGTGGCTTGGCTGTTCAATTTTCGTGCGGTTTCCTAAAACGAGACAATTTGGCGTCCCGGTGTTCATTTTGGGGACACCGGGACTCGTAATCAAAAAAAGGGACAGTACCGTTCAAAACGGGACGTCTGGTCACGTTAGCTATAACTTGTAATTCTGCTTCATTTATAGCTTGGTCTCTAAAACGTTCAATTATGGCGCACAATCACAACGTATGCAAACAAAAAATAGACGAAAACAAGTATTGTTTGTATTACTCACACTACTCAGTAGTGTTAAAAATACATGCTAAGAACGAGGCATGGTGCAAATATATCATTAAGCTTATTAACTTACCACACCAGAGAGAGAAGAGAAATTGGCTCTGCAAGACCTCTTTGACCAGGACCCATCTGCGGCAGAGGAAGACCGTCTGCATCCACTTCACCAGCTTCTACTGCTAGCCTCACTTCTTCAGCAGCCATTTTCATTTCATCCAACGACGTAGCAAATAAACCCCTACACACAGTATCATGATACTTGCCGTATGTTCGACTAGTCATGCTTGGCATGTTTTAAGCAGCTGTAATTTCTTCCAGCTGGCTCAACCCACCCCCAACACTTAGTACGCCACTAACAGCAGCAGCATTAACATCCATTCTCGATGTATCAGTTGGATCTTCTGTGGAAATTACTTTCTCTATAAGTACCCAATATGGACTCTACTTGTACCCAATATGGACAGTGCTCTCAATATGGACACCCCTAATATCTTTAGAAGTAACAATTTTGATCGAGAGATGGCGCTACATGTCCGTGAAGAAAAGCAGTTGAAAAGATAATTTAGCCTGTAAAGTGCAAAAAAGCGCGCTGTTCGCCATTTGGAAGGAAACGTGTTGTTTCGTGGTGTGCTGATCGTAATTACAGGTATGTGTAAATTCTTATTATATATGGTAAAATTACTTTAAATAATTGAAAAGTGGAGTGTTTTGGAAAGCTGATAAAACATATTTTCGATTGCTATTGCATATATTGCTTAAAAATGTTTTCTTTGTTTATTTATTACAAGATTTAGTAAAACTACGCCCGATTCCCAATATGGACACCTTATGTCCACATTGAAAGTACAGCAAGTGAATCTTCAGATTCACAAATTTGTAAAATATCTGTTTGATGTTATTTTATTTAGCTAATTCATAATAAAATAATGTTTATATTTATTTTTAATCTTAATTATAGTATCCGCACATTACATTGCGAATTAAGAGTGGAAGTACACCTTTTTACAGGTTTGTCAGTGATTACTTGAACGACTTTTATTTTCTGAACTGTTACTTAAAATTTTTGTTTTCAATTGCAAAAATGTTTCAAATCAGATGCTGAGATAGTAATGTAAAATATTTGCATCGAGAAATTTTAATTTTTAAGGTGAGGTGGGACTTAAGGGGGGGGGGAACATTTAAAAAAAACATTTCAAAAGAGAAAATATAGGTTATAATAGAAATAAAATAATAGATATAATATAATAGAAATACAATAGAATATAAAATAGAAGGTCGTCCAAATTACCTGTGAATAAACTGTCAATTTTGTCCTTCTTATGTGTTCACTGTTTTTTGTTTTCAGATTTTTTAAAGATTTGCTCATTATGGGGCCGAAAATAAGAGGCAAGTGGACAGAGGAAAAATTGCAGAATGCCATTCGAGCCGTACACAGTGGGACATCATTTGCCAGTGCAGCTGAAGCAGCAGGGATTCCAAGGACAACTCTCATGAGAATTTTCAAGACTGTCCAGGTGAATGATCAAATCCGAAAGCCAAAGTTGGGCCGCAAATTCATGCTCACAGAAAAGCAGCAAGCTGAACTTTGTGCAAGAATATTTAGACTAGCAGACGTAGGCATGCCAATTACTGGGAGATTACTACGAAGGAGTATTTTCACCTATGCTGAGAAGATGGGTTTGAAGCACAATTTCAACCAAGCAACAAAGATGGCTGGAAGGAAGTGGTTGGCAGCTTTCTTGAAAAACAACCCACTTGTTGCTAAAAGGAAGTCTCAGAACCTCAATCCAGGGAGAGCCCAGAAGCTGAACCGGGCAATTGTTTCTGATCATTTTCAGAAACTGCAAGCGTGCTTGGAAGAATTGGATATTGTAAATCAACCGCAGCACATTTATAACATGGATGAAAAAGGGTGCCGGCTTACTATCCACCATCAACAGAATGTTCTTGCACGAAAAGGGGCAAAAAGGGTGCATTTTATTGCACCAGAGCATGCAGAAAATGTAACAATTGTTTCTTGCTGTAGTGCCCTCGGCCACAGCATTCCTCCCATGTTGCTTTTCAAAGGAAAGAGGATGAAACAAGAATGGAAGGATAACATGCCTCCAGGAACAGAAGTTATGATGACCCCTAAAGGCAGCATGACCACTGAGGTATTCTGCACTTGGTTGGAACATTTCGCTAAGTTCAAAACTGCAGGTCCCACTCTTCTTGTTTTTGATGGAGCCAGTTCTCATTTGGACGCAGAAATCGTGACAAAGGCAGACGAGCACAATGTAACACTCTACTGCCTGCCCAGCAACACGACTCATGAATTGCAGCCCTTGGACAAAGCTGTTTTTAAAGCTTTTGAATCATACTGGGATGATGAAGTATTGCTCCATTTCACTCGTCACCCTGATAGACAGATCACTCGACTTAGATTTGGGGAAATCTTTAGGAAGGTTTGGAATCGTTCGATGACTCTGTCGAACATAACTTCAGGTTTTCAGGCAACTGGAATTTTTCCTTTCGATCCAACTATAATTCCAGATGAAGCCTTCGCGCCTAGTGACATTACTGCAATTCCGGAACCAGCAGCAGAAGGGGAAGAAAATGCACCACATTTGGAAACTGCAACAGATGTTGAAGCTCCTGTTAACAACATACCTTCTCCTGTTATTGACCCACCTTCATCACCTGCTAGATCATTTTCCATGGAAAATTCCTTCACCAGCGTGTTATCGACTCCAACTGTAAGAAGGACGAAGACACAACGTCGCCAGGCGATAAACTCAAAAGGCATCAAAGTGGTACAATCCTTGTTCAACAAGCTGCCATCTGAACAATTCTCCAAAAAACCTCCTCCAAGAAAACAATCCTCCAAAAAGCCCTTGCAGAAAAATCAAAAGAAGCCTCCCCTCAGTAGGGTATCTGTTGGTGAAATCGCAGGTACCAGTGGTATGACTTCCTCAACAAAGGAGAGCTGGTACTGCTTCTTATGCAGTATTGATGCTGTTGCAGACATGCGGCTATGCATCACATGCGGCAGATATGTCCATGAGGACTGTGTGGGACTTACCGCCAATGATGAAGAAGTTTTTATTTGTCCATCCTGTGAGGACTGAGTAATAACAGATGTAAATTCTGCAGACAGATGCAATAAAGCTAAGCAAAACCAACAATATTATTTCATAATATTTTGTAGTAACTGAGGTGCTTTTTTGCATGGGTTTTCAAAGAGCCACAACCGAAAATGACCCCACCCCCTCCTTTCTAAAGTGCATGTTCTGAAGATATTTACTGTGCCCCCCTCCCCCGCAATACTTTAAGATATATTTTTCTATCCCCTCTCCTCTAAAATCCCTTGGAAGAGTGGCTCTTCCATACACCCTGTGTAGTAGGTCAATAAGGAACCACCTGTCCCTAATATGGACATGCATGTCCATAATAATTACAAGGTCGCTAATTTTAATAATGATAGTCAACAGTCCAGGGATAGTGGTCATGTATTTTTGGAGTCCTATGACGTGTACACGGGGGTGAATAAAATACATTTTCCTTAGGGTGTCCATTTTCTTTGTGTTCATTACACTTTCTTTATAGACTGCTTCGGATACCTTGTCTTGATTCACGAACAAGTTCCATGTTTTTCAATGAGCAATTAAATGGACCATGTTCTACCATTTCACTGAGCTCCTTTAAATAATACGCGATATCCACTATTTACCGACCAGTCACTTCTGTTATATTATTTACGAAGTTCCTATGCGTCTTATTGATTTGTCCGTGTCCACAATCCGTTTCAACGTTGCTACTTGGTACGGTGAAATTGTTTTCTGGCAGTAAGCATTCTTTGCTAACTTCTTTGCACCTCTTTATATTTTCTCTCCATCTCTTTAAATGTAAGGCGTTTCTTTTCTTCCTTGTTTCTGAGAGATGTTTCCTTCAGTTTTTCTTCACCATTTTTAAATTCAAAGAAATTCCACATAATCTACATTTCCGTACCATCCATGTGCACGCACGCACACAATAACACACTGAGTTGTGTTGTACTTCACTAAAACCGTGCAATAATAAATTTAATAAAATATTTTTGAAAAATTTAAACTACTTTTGTGTTGCGATTGCAGTCCGGTCGTATTATGGTTTTAAATTTCTTAAAGAGTTCATCTTTCAACGAGAGGCAGTGTACGAGTGAATTTTCCTGTCACCCCCTGCTGTGCGTCCTTTTAACAATGAGCAGAGATGACTTTTGAGCCCAGGATAAAAGTGTTCGATCTCCTTGCACAATTTTGTTATCACAAAATAGCTTAGTTTTTTACATTTTTCAGAAGTACCTTACACGTCAGGTACAAAATCATAACACATTTTGACGCAGAAAACATGGAAGATGCTACATAGAAAAGCCAAATACTATTTTGGTCCGGTATTTAAGCTACACAGTGTCCAGTTCATTTGTGGTCTTTTTTTTTTATCAATAATCTTGCTTTTAATAAAATCTAATTTTGAATATTACATTATACTTATTATTTGCACCATTATTTTATAAATACCTTTAATTTGATACCGCATTTTGGGTGGTGACGTATATGGTTTCGCCAAAAAACTAAAAAATGGATTAACATTAGAGTAAATGGGGTTAATGCGTGTTGCATAATTATGCCTGCAGATGTAAAGAAGACTCTTAACTTTGAGATTGGGTAGGTGTAGTTTTACTAAGAAGGGAAACATTTGTTTACAAAATAGCATATATGTATGTGGCCACATGTGCCCCTCTAAATCTCATATTTTCGGGATGGTGGGCGGGGGTGGGATGAGATCTCTATTTACGCACACGCTGGAAAGAATATGGGAAAAGGGTTTGATGGGAGGAGGGGGGTTGAAGCTGACTAAATCCATAGTACGAGGTGTGTTTCAACTGCCAGCTGCCGCTGACCCAAAATGTCATCAATTAAATGCTGTGACTTAAGCAATCGAGGAAAGTTCCATATTGCAGCAGTGTGGTTGACTGCTGCCAGAGTGGGTCTACATGCAGCTATGCTTAATGTGTTGTTCAGTTCCACTCGGAAGGACATGAGTGCAGAAGTATGTGGTGGTTGAGTCTATTACAATGTTTAAATACATAAACAAATAAAATTAAACTAGCATTTCAGCTTTACCTTATGTGCGAAATCAATTACATTCATTGTAAAGATTCTGACGGATGACTTGGCCTGATAGCCCTACAATCGCTGTATTTTGAACTGATAACATTTTGTAAAGAAGTGTTAAACTACTGAGTAATTTATATTCGTACACATTTCTGTCATGTTTAAGTGAAAGAAAGTGTAATTTAATGAGTGCTGAAACTAGAACACTGCATATTACTTGTTTTCATACTGCAGATTATTTAAGTCTTACAGTTTGGCTGGGAATCAATACTGNTAAATTATAGCTCTTTGATATGTAAGAAGTTCTTGCTTTTTCGTTTAGGGTGAACAGAAGGCATACCATGTAATTTACTTACTATTACGCCAATCACTTGTTGATGTTTCACGTTGTTACAGCACTTGAGGAATGGTACATAAGTGTGAGGAACCTGCAGCACCACGGTGCATACAACTGGAGTTGCTTGTTGCTTGTAGAGAGCTTGTCACACTGAGGAGCCATTGTTGTTATGATGTAACCCAGAAACAACTGGCTGTGCTCTTTCATCTACAGCAATTATTAATGTATCCATTATTGAATAAAACCAATAGTTGCATACTTTTATTTGCAGTAAGAACCTTGTCTGACCTCTCCTCAGCATGTATAGTTTCCTGTGTCCTCAAAAGTAGAGTAATGTCTAATATTGTCTGACGTGCCTTCGGCCAACAGTAGGTGAAGTACGCTGCAAAAATATTGTCTTGCAATAATGTCAGTTCGAATGTCTGCAAGCTGTGTTATTGGACACGCTTTTCATATTCCATTAACATCCCGTTCCTGTTGAATGAAAATGAAGCACCTAATTGCCTTGTTTAAAGTAACGTTTCAGCCAGTTATGGAGGACTGAACATGAGATTATTTTGTGTGTTAAAAGTAAAATTTTTACTTGGAGGACTGAAATGTAAACAAGACTGCAAGAAGTATGAAGTTGTTATAAACTAATCTTTCGGTAATACATTAAACAACATAATGAATGATACCTCAGTGTTAACACTTTTTAACTGTTTGAAAAATTTGTCTCCCAATTAAAAATTTTATCTTTTCCCCGCAAGTGCTCAGCTATAATTGTACGGCCACTTGTTTTATCTTGCGAGTAAATTTCAGGGAAAGGTTTTTTCTCTCTAAATTGTACAATTCAGTCACCTTGGCGACTGAACTAGGCCTATAACACAAATAGTATTCAAGAGAAGAGAAAATTACGTAGCAGTGTATACACAGTTATACACAAAGTAATTTGAGTCTTTACTGTCGTTTGACACCATGTTCATATGACGTCTATGTATCAACGTATTAGCACACCAGCTCTGGAATTACAACCATAGTGGAACTGATAATCATAACTGAGAGAGGGGAAAAGGCACTGCCTGATCAAGATTGCATGATTGCAGTGAATGGAAATGATAAATTTAAAACAGATTTATCAAATTGCAAAGATTTTCAGCAAGTATAGTATTCCCTAATGAAAGATAACTCCATCAGTACTAATTATATACATTCCATTAATACTTTACTAGCCAATATTACCGTGCAATTCCGAAATCAAACCTCGAAACATTTGGCACAAGTCACAAAAACGGATCATTATTATCAAGATGTTCGGTTTTAATATTTCCTGTAAAAATTAAATCCTTTTCCTTAACAATGGTTGTTTCTATAATAGGGCAATACTTAGCAAGTTCAAACAATGAGCTTCTTGAGCTGTTTACTTTGTTGATTGCTCACTTTTACTTTAGCCTATGTTGTAAGAAGTAAACATTTTTGCACAATTCTGCATTGCTTTGGTTTTGAATTTATATTTTTACAAGTGAACCTGGAACCCAGTTATTCACCTCTGCTTGTTGACTATAGCGGTGGTTGCAGTTTTGTTTCATTATGTTGACCCTCTGTGGTTCACTGCAAATTCGTAAGCTCATTTTGGGAAAAAACTCAGTTTGGCCAGTGTATTGCAAATACCTACATTTTTTTATTGCCAACGTAATCTTGTAAACACATTTTGTTTATGTGCAACCCTTGTAATTATATAAACATTCTAGGTTCATATTCAAAACAAGTAACAACACAAATATCCTCCGTAAGTTTGGGAAGGAGTTTGGTTCTTGGAGCACGTAGAATGGTATAACTGAGTAATTTTTAATGGAAAACATTAACATCCGTAATACCAGACAGTTATCTGAAAATAGGCTGCTCACGGTGAACTGAGCACTTTTGAAAGTCCTGTTGGATGTCCACTTGTATGCACATTGTGTATTCCTCCACCGTTAGTAAAATTAACATTGCAATGGGCTTTACTACTTTATTCATGCAATAAGTCGAGTAAAACTAAAATTATTTCAAAAATTAATATTTCACAAATTTGCCCATTTTTTAAATTATATGCAAAGGAAAAAAACAAAAAACAAAGGAAATAATTACAGTATTCACAAATGTTTACCTAACACAATTCAACATTATGACTTGGGATTTTCTCTCAGTCACCAATTTTAAATGGATGCGTGCTGGTCAGTGTGCAAGTTAGAATATAATCTGTGCCATTTTTAAAAGGTTTATTTCAAAACTGCCAAGATAACCATGAACAGCATATAACCAAAGATCATTGTCCATTTAAAATTTCACTTTTTTTAAATCCATACAGTAGCGGAGTTTGAACAGCAGTATTAGATGAAGTCTCCTCATCGACAGCAAAGTCCTTCCAGCAGACGATGTCCTGAACATCAATATTGCCATAAGTATGCAACTGATGGCTTTGGTGTGTTGTGAGAACAATGAATGGAGGACAGCTCCAAAATACAGCTACATGTTTACGTTAATCCAGTCAGAACAAAAAGTACCATGCAGGATATTAACACACAGCTTTCTTAGCACACAATGATTCACTTACAGAACTGATTGTCTGACTTGCTGACATCACCTTGCAGGCAACCAATAAGTATTACAAAAAATTCTTCTGGCACCACATTGCCTACAACAGTAGATGCAACGTGACATGCTGTTACCCCCGTAGGTCATGTTGGCCCCGGACAATATTTCATAATATTGGTTGTATGCAGCTTGAAGCAAGCAAGTCGGTGTGTACCAATAAATGTACCAATCTGTGTGTTAATATCCTGCACGTTAGATTGTGCACTGACTGGACCAACTGCGAAAAACGAACTTAGCATTCATATTGTACCAGGAGTTGTTTACATAATGCACCATGTCAATTTTGTCCTAGAATAACAAACTGCTGTGAACTAAATTGAAATGAAAGATGCAAATTAGTGCAGCCATTTCAATATGTTTTAACATTAGTGTCTCACAGTGCGTACATTCATGGATTTTTTTGAATTTGACTTAATGAACCGTTATTCTAAATTATCATTTGCAGAAGCGCGAGTGTGTCGTAACATAACAATAGTTACATCAGAGTGTGGAACGTTTCCAAATTTTGAGTTAAGACCTATTTGTGGCCTCTTGTTATTGAGTACTTACTAGATCATTGAGTTTAATTTAATTGCCCACGGACAGTATTCTCCACTGCAATGGTCCTTTAATATACGTACCAATAGTAAGTAATAAGGTGCAGTGTAATGTTCATAAGTACTTTTAGCCAGTCACATAGTTAGCTGTTTGATACCTTTATTTGTAAATAGACAAATGATTGATTACTTTGCACCAGTGTAACAACTGCATAACATTGTCAACATGCATACCATTTTAGTCGCAAGGTGAGTTATTCAGCAATTTTGTTACAGATGTTGGTAATGGTAAGGTAATAGGTTTTTGTATTTTATTTGAGGTTTGTAACTGGTGGCATTTTGTAGTGACCATCATTTAACCGCAGAAAACTTAATTTGTACAAATCCGTGCCACTCTACTTTGTTAAGCGCAAGTGATATCGGGTGTGGAGGGAATACTGATTTACCAACTTTGTATGTAATTGGTAAACAGGTGAATTGTTGTGCACTCTGCGCCAGCTATCGCTTATGCTCGGAGAATTACAGTGGTGCAGATTTTTCTGTGAATTTACAATTCTGGAGGCATTTGGGGATGCATTTGACATTCTTTGTACCTTTCTAAATTTCTTGTGGACTGGGAGGGTGGGGAAATGTACGCTGCCAGCTAAGTAAGGGTGTGTTTAGAGGGAGAGGAAACTGCTCTCTCACCTCTCCCTTACCCGATCTAACTTCTCTTCCACACCCTTCCTGAACTTTCCAACCCCCTCACAGACCTCACAAGCATAGACTGCCTACCCCACTCCCTTCTCCTCCATAGCCTATACATCCTGACTAGCCTTTCAATTTTCCTCCTGTCCTTCAACAAGCTCCACCAATCAACATTCACCACATGCTGAACCACCAGCCTCTTCATTACCTTGTACTCTATGTGAGACTCACCAGTCTGCTGAAGTTATAATTCCAGTATATTCCTCCACCTCATGCAAACAGAGCCTAACTGGGTGGTAATTATCCAGCATAGGGGTTTTTCCAAAAAACAAAATCTGGAAAAAGGCATATTTCTTCAGTA
>NQII01003356.1:225718-270401 GCA_002778355.1 Clitarchus hookeri | reverse complement strand
GGGGAAGGGTTGGGTGGCTGCGCCGCACTAATACTCCTAATCCGTCACACGTCAACATAAATATTATTTGCTGTAAAAATCATTCCATCGCAAAATGCTATAAATAAATAACGTTTTTTGTCGCTTTGTTGCTGAATTGGGAGAGGACACAAAAAACAAACTGGCAAGCCAGTCTCAGAAAGGCTTGGTGATTACAGACAGAATCAAAATTATTATCAAGTATAATTGCTGCAAACGGAAATATGTTACATTAAAAGATATATACAGCTTGCGGAAAATATACATTTCTGAGAATTAGTTCGTATTTGGTATTTTACACATGAAACACGCGTCATTTTATGGCGGTGTGGCTTCTGAAGCAAGCTGCGGGCTCTGGCCAATAGATGGCAGCACAGTCACATACTCCAAAGCTGTATCACAAAAGTCAAGGGAAAAGTTATGTATCACATCCGTTTAAAAGTAGATTTTTCATCTCATACCGGCTCAAAACGACTCGGGATTGGAATATATTACCTATAATTGATGTACGTAGAAATATTTGAAAAATACTCTGCAACAGATCTGCTGCCTCTTTAATTAATATGAAGTATGCACATGGCGATGTCAGCACTAGCTACAAACAACACTATCACATACTGTAAAAGTTCCATTTTTGTTTAAACACCTCTACACATTACTTTAAAATCGAGTTAATTTGTTACGCTAATAACAGCTGTTTTGTAATAAAATAAAATACATATACATTTTGTCTAAGAACTCTTTCCTGCCTGCATATTTCTCCAATGTCTGTTGTGTGAAGTCAGAGCTGTCACAATACCCAATATGAAATTCTCTTTCAATTGTTCATGCATCAGCTGATACAAGAATACAAAATTTTGTATATGGGATCTTGTTAACTCAATTTATGATGTTGCCATACACTGGCTGTCAAAAAATGGAATTCTTCTGTGAAATAAAGACTGCTAGTTATTCATGAGTATTTGTAGTTAATTGATTTTTATAACTAGCCTACAGCAAAAAAAATTAATTCTGTAATTTGTATAAGAATTTATTGTCTAGCCTAGTGATTTCTACATCCCCCCCACCCACCGATTGGGAGTTAAGGTTTCGAACAATCTGTTCTAACAAATTAAATGTTTGGTATTTCTAAATTACCACAGGATGCTTGACGTATTGTAGAGGGTGGTAACTAATGGTTACTTCAATCTTGGTCTGGATGTTTTTTCTTTAAGTGAGTGGAACAAGTTGGTAGATTAATTAATTCCCCATAAATTTGCTAAGCTACACTTCATTTTAGTTAGTTGTGTGGGTTTTGAGGTAGTTTTTATTTTCTTTCATAGCTCTCACGAAATGAAAAAAAAAACCTTATTTCAAAATTTTAATAGTGGTAACAAATTGGAACACGTATGCCTATATATAATATGGAAAAACTTATAATGAGGAAGCAAATTCAATTGGAATAAAAATATGTGAATGAGTATAGAAACCATGTATCAACCTTACATGAAGTAGGCATTAGGAATGCAAATTGCATTTAAAACAGGGCAGTTACACATACCTAGTTACTGTTGTCACATTAACTCTCTAATAAAATGAGGCAAGGGTCACAATGATAAAATCATAAGAAAACGGACAAAGAAATCTATTCCATGCTGAAATGTGTACAAATAACCAACCTCTAGGTATTGCTGTACCAACTTGTTTACTCATATTACATAGTTGCCTTGATGATGTCAACTAGTTATAAAAGAACCCAGCAAGAAATTTCTTACCTATATTTATACTTCCTTGGACTCCTTCGCTTGTCTCTGCTATTATGGTACTGTGGGCAAGCATAACCTTGCCTACAAAGTCTAGGTGGCCTCTTGCAAGGCTCAGTCTTGTAGTTTGCCAACACATAACTTGTATCTAAATGAAACCCCACACAATTTTAATGACAAAAACAATCGCTCATAACTACATTCATACAAATTTTGTTGAAAGAATTTTGATACCTTGCCACTTTGGGTCTTCATTCATCAAATTACGCTCTTTATCCAAAACATTTGGACCATTGCTAACTGCATTTGGATCAGAATCAGAATTTTCTAGTGCCTGAAAGATTAAAAATTTAAATCAGAAATGTAAAATTTACTTCAATTTATTTAACAGCTACTACAAAAGAACTGAATTTCATTTTTATACAACAATTTGTTATTATATATATATATAAAAATAAAAAATACACTTCTTAGATAGTATGGTACAATACTGTAGTAAAAAAGTTCACATTTGCATACCAACACTATACAGTTACATATAAAACTGCTAAGGTAAAGGGGTCTTATTAGTTATATAATTATAATGGACTCAAAACTTTCTAGAAATTGAGCTAAAACTATTATTGTTCCAGTCTCTTTATCATGTTTGAAGTTACTGATGCCTTGGTGATCACTGTCATCATGGATCCAAGATCTAGCAAACGTTGACATTCTGAAACAATGGGATTGAAACTTCTGTAATCGTAACTGACAGTTACAATTCAAGTGACTTTTACATATTTTTTTTTATTTAAACTACCATTTCAAGAGGAAACTTCCTGTTCTTGACAACAAGATATGCCTTACATGCAGCATCACTAGTTGAAGAAATGATTATAAAACTTACTAATGTTTGTGCATTAATACGCTTTTCAATGTCAAAAAAAAATTGTTTACTGCTCTTCAGAAAATGTATTCCTTACAAGCAAGCTTCAAAAAAAATCAACACAAAACAAATCTCTGATACTCATTTGATGGGATTAATTACTACACTAAACCACATTAAACATGTGAGACTGTCCTACAATGGAATGCTTTGTCCGAGAGTGTGATGTAGCTGATCAAAATTTGCATATTCACCTAGTTATCTTACCCAATTAGCAATCTTACAAACACACCTTTTCTTTTTGGTAACACTGCACATGTAAGGCCAATTAAGAAATATAGAAACCAAATATCTCACTTTCTTGGTGCTCATAGGAGTAAAAAGTAATACTGAACAAGAACAAAAAAGTTAAGAGTACATTACCATAAAATTAAAAATTGTTAGCTCTAAAGACACATAGCAGTAGGATCATGAAAAATGTGAAGGGCAAGAAGCTGTAAAAAACAGTGGGGAAATATGTTCTGTGAAGGCAGTACATGGTAAACAATAAATACCGCTAGAATGAACGGAAGTGTAAACCCAAGGTACGTATTGTTCCACTGTACAGTATGTATATATAACGCACCTGCAACTCCCTAATGTCATACACAGGAGGTCTTAGATCGTGGTTGCCATGTGCAAAGGCACAGTGAGGGCCGTTCTTTACACAGAAGCCCCTGCTGTCAGTGTCGTGCACGCACATGCAAGTCTTGTAGTACCGCAAGTGATACCTTCGCTCCGTGTCCCCTGCAGTGCGATGCAAGAACGGGCATCTAAACACACACATCCTACTACAGTCCACTTTCAACACCTATTCAAATGCTGCAACCATAATTCACTTTTTTTTTAAATACTCTTTTGTTGCTTTATTTAGTGATTACAGTAACATACAAATAAAAATATTGCATTGAATGTATAATAAAAGTGACAAACCTACTCTTCACTTTCATGAGGCCTTCACTCACTAAAACACTTCAATTAGCTAAATTAGCTACTCAAATCACCCTGTCTGTCAAGTTTTATGCTATATTTTTCCTTGCTTCCCAGCACATTCATTCCCTCTCTCTGTTATCTGAAATGAGGGTGTGGAATACAGGTGTTTAAAACTCTTTTTTTAACAACTTTTAATATAAAGTATGTTGCATAACTACAGGTGTTCAAGGTGTATAAGTATTTTTTCAATTAAATTGATGTTCATTTTGTTTTTGCCCGCAAATGTACATTTATTATTTTAACGTGGAAGTGTTTCATACACTGGTCATTTATATATAGCCTACTTTCCAACGGGAAGAAAAGCTTATGAGATAACTTTCCTGTCTGTGTTTGGTGTGCGTCTGTGATGTGTGAATGCCCCATTTCAATTTTTGAACAAGTCAACTGAATTTCACCAAACTTGGTACACATATGATACTTAGTAATGACACCTGACTTTTATAGTTTTTAACCATGTCAACACTTACTTTCAAAATGGCCACCATTTTAAAATTTTGGGTGATATATCTTGGGAACCATTCAAACGATTCAAACCAAATTTTGTATACTGGCAGAGCATCAAGTGAGCACTAAATTTTAAGATGGATATTGTTGTTTGTTTACAATTTTGAGAAATAGCACAAAAAGAAGAAATAAATATTTTACATTATATCTCTAAAACTATTTAACCAATTCTCACCCAATTTGACAGGTTAGTAATACTACAATAAGCCAAGTGAACGTAAGTAATTGAACTTGATTAAGAACTAACTTTCAAAATGGTGGCCATACAAATATTTTAGGTTTATTTGGTATATCTACCACACCATTAAACCACTTTAGACAAAATTTTGAATACTGAAAGTATCTATTATAAGCATCATATGAACCAAAATATAACCACCTTCCAATTCCTATAACATTTGGCAAACAAGTATAACTGCAGAAGATTACATAAAATTGAACATTTTAAGACACATTTTCAAAATGGCGGACATTGAACTATTTTAGCATAAAATATTATATCATCAAAACCATGGAATCATTTCCAACTTATCTTTATACGCTGGCAGTAGATGTTACAACTATCAACTGTATCTACACAGAGCATCTTATAAATGCCATTTTGAAAGATAGGGCCATTAGAATAAATAAAAATTATTATGTCATTTCTTAGGAAACAAATGACAGATTCCTATCAAATTTGGCAGACTAGTAGTACTGAGGCAGATAGTGTATAATCGTATGTTTTAAGCATGTCAGGCACTTATTTTCAAAATGGCAGCCTTATAACCATTTTTAGCTTACGATGCTATATCATTGAAACAATGTAATCAATTCCAACTTTACTTTGTATGCTGTCGGTAGATATTACAACTTTCAACTGTACCTACATGGAGCTCCTTTTGTCCTCCATTTTGTAAGATAGTTCCATGCAAATAAAGTTTTTGTCATATATCACGGGAAACAATTGACAGATTCATACTAAATTTGGCAAACATAGAGTACTGCAGCAGGTGGGGTAAACTGGTAAGTAGAGGTGTCACTTATTTTCAAAATGGTTGCTATATATATATTTTACCTCAGTATTTTTTGCTAGCAAAAAAGTTTCAACTTAAACTTGTTTGCTGGTAGTACCTATCACAACCATCAAATCTGTCTATGCAGAGCCTCATTTCTCTGCCATTTTGTAAGTTAGCGCTACCAATAAAAATTAAGTTTTTATCTCATATCTCATGACATACAACCCATTCTTACAAAATTTGGAAAATATGTTGTACTATGGTAGGTCATATTAATATATGTATTTTTTAAGTATGACATACTTATTTTCAGAATGGCAGCTATAAAATCACGTAATCTATTTTAACTTAACTTTGTATATTGGCAGTATACAATCATCAAATGTGCTACTACATTACGTTTTTGTCCTCAGTTTATGAAGATCGCCACATGAATATTATGGAGGTTTTATGCCATATCTTGAGGACCAATAAACAGATTCGCACAATATGTTACACTGAAACATTTCCACTAATTCGTACCAAATTGTGCACCATATAAATGCTACAGGACATGTAAACTTTCATGATTTAAATGGATTAGACAACAATGTTCAAAAATGGTGGCTTCATAAACAATTTAGGTAAGTTTGCCATATATATTAAACAATTTAACCAAATTCGACCAAAATTTGAATGTAGACACTATACATTAGAATCATCGTATATAGAGCCTTTTTTGTAGCAATTTTTAACAATAGCATTACGTAAAAAAAAATAAAGTTTTTTATGCCACATCTCAGGGACCAAACAACCAATTTCCACCTTATTCTTCACACAAGTAACGCTACAGTAGGTCATGTAAACTTACATGTTTTAAGTGGCTCAGTCATTTATTTTCATAATGACGGCCCTGTAAATATTTTAGGTAAGTAAACCCATCATT
The DNA here is from genome assembly GCA_002778355.1 of Clitarchus hookeri. NCBI lineage: Eukaryota > Metazoa > Arthropoda > Insecta > Phasmatodea > Phasmatidae > Clitarchus > Clitarchus hookeri. Next base: position 264,317 of record NQII01003356.1, on the reverse strand, counting down.
CAAAACAACAGACTGATTAAATCTGGAGTTGATGCTCAGAATCTGACCTCCGTAATGCAGTGGATTGCACGCTAGCTTATTGTAAGAGATTTTCTTGGTTCAAGTCCCGGGTAAAGCACGCGTGTATTTGTAATTGTCTCACTAATGTTGCATAAGTTTCTGGTTTCATTTCTAGTGTTATTGCTTTCAAAGAGAAGTCAAGTCCTATCTACCAACTCAGCTTTTAAGAACTTATTTAAAAATTAATTCCGCCCATGTTGAGGAAAGTAGGCTCATTAGTTATATCAGTAACTTTCTGTTCTTTTTTTGTTTAATTTTACCCTATGGTCACATATTGCTGTGATGTTAAAACCAAATAAAATTAAATTTTTTATAATTTTATAGTTGTTTTGCATATTATTTGTCCACAACTCATTACAGTAGAGGACATCCTGAGATTCTGTGAAGGATAGCGCTCTTTCGTTACCTTCTTAACATAGTCATTTTGTTTTTTATTCCAATTAAAAGGTATAAACTTTTTTTTACATACTCTTGTTCCACTTGGATTTTCTAGGACACTCGCCAGCAACCTTCATCTAAGACTTCCAAGTGAGGAAATATTTGTATTTTATCCTATTTACATCACATTTTGCTAATAAAATGTAACTACCGTCTGTGTGTCGCTCATATAATTTATTTTGTTTTACACTAGAGAATCCAATTTTATCAATAATTGTTAATACAAGTTGTATTTCATATACTACATTGTGTCTATACATACACACTTTCTTGTCATGTATAAAACTTAAGTTACACAAGCTATTTTGATTTTTTAAATTTGCAGTAAATTTTGTGTAAACTTATCAGTAATCTTTAGAGCAAATAAAATTCTGCAAACCTCTGTCTTGCTATTTTGGCAGCACATATTTTTTTTGATATATGACTAATTTCTCAATCCATTTTTACTGGTATGAGAAGTTTAAGGAATTGCTTTCTGCTGAAAAAAGCTACGTAATTACTAACACTATGCAATGGTTAAGTTTATTGCAAAAAATGTACTGTAGTTTTTTCCCTCTGCAATGTAACTCAGGTTCAATAAGGTTTCAGATCACAGCTTGACCATTAATTAATAAGTAAAATTCCTTGATTACTTGCAGGAACTTTATTTTCAATATTGATCTTTCACTCTCATGACCACCTCTGTTACCATTCATGTAAGTGTATAACTGCTCTATCGGTTTCTGAATACAGTATGCAATTACAAGTATACATATTGAAATATCTGTTCAATCCTTTCTACTGTGGATTGTTTAATGCATTCAACAAAATTATTTTACTCTTGCCTAAAAACTTTAATTTTCACTTCCTAAACAAACAAATAAAAATAATGGTTGTTACCTTCATTTTTTATAATCAATAAATGTCACTTTACTGATTCTCAGAGTTAGTACATGAGTTTTCCAAATACATATTATAGTTTTTATGTTATCTGGATAAGAATGTACTGTTTTCATCCACGACAACTTCTTCCGGGAGAGTAACAGATATGGCCTACACATGTGTTGCAGCATGCAAAATCCCATCACATTTGCTATTTTATATTTTATCCTTTGTCAGCAAGCAAATAAACTAAGAAACACCCTCTGCATATTTATTCTGGATATCTGAACAAATGCTCAATTTGTACGTACATTATTGTGAGACTGGCTTTATGTGGACGTGGTATTGTGTGCACAACTCCCCTGCCCAGCAGTGGTGCAGTGTTGTACTTACCAGCCATGCTTAACAAAACCGGTCATTCAGTTATTGTGTCAAAGAGCAAGAAATAAAAGTGCAGGATGATAATGCTGCAAGACTGCAGAGGTGAAAAAACACTGTTGGCCCAGATTTTTTTCTGCTGCCACCACATCACGCAACTTCCACAAACAATATTCAGTGCAAGAATGGGATTGGAAACACATTTCACTTCTCATGTCTGTTTGTTAGTAACATGGCCTTTGTTATAAGATCTAAGAAACTGACAAACAGTAGGTTGGGCAAAATGGTTAGGGCACAGAGCTGCAATACAAAGATGCATCCATCGATACAGTATGGTAATGTATTTTAAATGTTAATAAAGCTTTACCATGTGGATGCCTGGTGCACTAAAGTGATACAGATACTGCTGCAGGACAACGACAGCAAGCCACACACGTGACCTGGTCACTGCCTAGAGTGGCAACAACACTATAGGCTATTCACAGTAAACTGAGCAATTTTGAAAGGCCTGCTTCAGATCACTATCCTCATTTTGTACCCTTCCACCTTATGTAAAATTAACTTTGCCAAGGGTCTCATGGCTTTAATCATACTCCAGCCAAGTGAAAACGTAAAACTTTTGAATACGTATTACCTACTGTCATGTTGAACTCTGTGGCTGAGCGGTTAGCCTGCTTACCAAGGCGAACCGGGTTCAATCCCCGGCCGGGTCACCGGACTTTCACAAGTGGGAATAGTGCTGGACGATGCTGTTGGTCTGCTGGTTTTCTCTGGCATCTTCCGTTTACCCGCCCTTTCATTCCAACACCGCTCCATCATACTCACCTCAATCACCCTCATTAGCTCTCAAGACCTCGCAGTTAAGAGTTGCCCAAATCTCTTCACTCACACTAATGTGTATAAAGCAGAAAAACACCAACTTGATTTTCCATCATTTTAAACATTGCACTCGCAAAATAACCTCGAGACTTGGGACTATTTTTCTTAATTTGCTGCAACTTAAACAACAAGATTGCATGTCAGTGTGTCTGGTAGCGTAAAATGCAATTAAATGCGTAAAATGCAATTTACGTCGTGCTGCCATGAAAGGATAGCCGAAAGTCATTCAAAATTGTCAAAGACATACCAAAATGTTCTACAGTGACAACAATATGTAAAAGGAGAATAAAATATGCTACAATTACTCTCATATCGAAAACCTTATCAGCTATAAAATTATGATATGTAAAATAAATTAAACCACATTTAACATCTTTATGCAACCAACCAACAAATATTATTATGTTTTAAAATGACAAAACAGTAATATAATCTAATTAGAATAGCTTAAAAATTAATTATCCTTTCTCTCAAAAAAAAAATGAGGATGAGAAAACTTGAAATATTAATTATCTGGGGCTAAATTTAAAGAATCTTTCCAGTACAAATAAAATTTCTTGTATAAATTACAATTACAAATGAATAAATTATAATTACTTTTTATCTTAATGAAATAGAAATGCCTCTTCATGTTGTTACTTTCTGAAGTTATGACTTGAAGAAAGTAATAGCATAATGAATTAAACAAATTACTGTGTATACATATGGTGATAACAGGTGGTGATTGTTGCTGAATTTTAATCAAATAGTAAACAGCAGAAACAATATTTGAAAATGAATATAGAGAGTCCATTAAAAATAAACACATACACAATTCAATTTCATAGGAAGATAATTAATAATATTATTATTATTTATCTTGAAATAAAAAATTTAATCTGCTGGAAAAAAAAACAAAAATCAAGCATTCAAACATTAACATTTGAAAATCAAAAGTTGCAGAGAATACACAACTACAGTGGTTGCGCAGTTGTCCAATGTGACGTAAGTGATCAAACTACTGTTGGATGCTTCATAACGGCTTTCCCAAGCCTTGGTGTACTGCTCGGACATTTCTCTTCTGTCATTGATTCACACTCAGGTAACTATCAAAGTTCATCCTTGCACATGCTAATACGCACGTCTACCCAGGTATTACGCAACATAGCTACAAAGTCAGTCAGCTTGTGTATTTACTAGCACTGATTTAATATAATTCATAGTTAGCATTGTTAGACTTCATACATTAGATTATTGGTCATCTTAAGTTCATAAGTGTTTTTAATAATGTAGCTTTTCTCAACGTAACAGCCTATTATTACACTTAGTTGATACATTTCCAGCCCCTCAAACTTTACTCACTTTTGCATTGAAATAGCAATGTGGATCACTGGCATAGTCATAAAATGTACACTGTCTTTTACGAGTGTAATAAGGTGGACTAAAAATTATTATAATCATTCTTTATCTAAGGCAGGTGACTAACAGAAGAAAAAAAAACATCAACTTTGATAGTTAGAGATGACTCTAGCAATAGGTTTCCCTTTTACAATTTCATAGTAGAACCTGTTAAACAATCAGAAGATAACAAATCCGCAGTGGTAGCTCCATAAGAATAATGTTAAATTATCAGCGGATGTACATCCCTCACCAACTGATAAGCACTTCCGCTCTTGTAACTATGTTCAAGGTCAAATGTGTTTTTGTGTGTGTTAAAGGGAAATGTAGTGTGGAAATTAATTAAACACACATAATAATTAATATATATATATATATATATATTTAAGTAGAGTATACAAATTGTACATGGCCAAGAACTCCTATGTCACCACAACTACCAACTAATTTTCTGAACAACCAAATTTCTTCACCCAACTCTATCTTCATCTTTCTTCGTGAGAACAGTACAGGGGCTTGAGCAATAGACACAACAGCACTTTGATTTGATACACTTTCATGTGAAGCAAATGTCTTCCAGCATATAATGTCACGTACATCGATTTGATTTATATATGACATCACAACTAGGATTATTGTGAGCAGGATAATAGAAACACATTTCCAACAATCCACTACCAGTATTAGCTGTCATTCCTTGTATTCCAAATGTGTACATAAGTGAAAGCAACATGTAACACTCTTGAGCTTGAGAAACAGACTTAATTAAAACTTCATCATCTTTAGCAACATCGGTACTAAAACTTCCAATATTACGAAAAACAGATCTTGAATAGTATCACCTCTTTAAACGACGTGCAGACAGCATACTGGATGTGAAACACTGATTCACAGTGAACCACCTTAAAATAAATAAATAAAATTAAAATAATATAAATAAACTTTATTAACCAATAATATTAATTAATATTTATTGTATAACCGCGTATGTTGGCACAAACATTTACAATAATATAAATAATACCCAAATCTAAATTACCTTAACAATAAATATTAAATACTGCAATAAAAATATTGCAAAAACTCGCATGTATACACTGAGGTGACAAAAGTCATGGGATAGCAATATGCACATATACAGATAGCAGTAGTATCGCGTACAAAAAGTACAAATGGGCTTTCATTTGTATTCAAGTGATTCAAGTGAAAAGGATTCTGACGTGATTATGGCCGCACAACAGGAATTAACAAACTTTGAATGCGGAATGGTAGTTGGAGCTAGACTCATGGGACATTCCAATTCGGAAATGGTTAGGGAATTCAACATTCCGAGATCCACAGTGTCAAGAGTGTGCCGAGAATACCTCATTTCAAGCATAACCTCCCACCATGGACAATGCAGTGGCCGACCGCCTGCAGTTAATGACCGAGACAAACGACGTGTGCGCAGAATTGTCAGTGTTAACAGACAAGCAACACTGCGTGAAATAACCGCAGGAATCAATGTGGGACGTACGACGGACGTGTCCGTTAGGACAGTGCGGCGTAAGTTGGCTTTACTAGGCTACACCAGCAGAAGACCGACTCGAGTGCCTTTACTAACAGCACATCGCCTGCAACGCCTCTCCTGGGCCTAGACGACTGGAAAACCGTGACTTGGTTAGATGAGTTCCGATTTCAGTTGGTAAGAGCTGATGGTAGGGTTCGAGTGTGGCGCAGACCCCACGAATCCATGGACCCAAGTTGTCAACAAGGAACTGTGCAAGCTGGTGGTGGCTCCATAATGGTGTGGGCTGTTTTTACATGAAATGGACTGGGTCCTCTGGTCCAACTGAACCGATAATTGACTGGAAAGGGTTTTGTTCAGCTACTTGGAGAAAACTTGCAGCCATCATGGACTTCATGTACCCAAACAATGATGGAATTTTTATGGATGACTATGTGCCATGTCACCGGGCCACAACTGTTCACGATTGGTTTGAAGAACATTCTTGACAATTCCAGCAAATGATTTGGCCACCAAGATCGCCTGACATGAATCCCATCGAACATTTATGAGACATAATCGTAAAATCAGTTTGTGCACAAACTCCTGCACCATCAACACTTTCGTAGTTATGGACGTCTACAGAGGCAGCATGGCTCAATATTTCTGCCGGGGACTTCTAACGACTTGTTGAGTCCATGCCACGTCGAGTTGCTGCACTTCGCCGGGCAAAAGGAGGTCCAACACGATATTAGGAGGTATTCCATGATTTTTGTCGCCTCAGTGTATATTACTTAAATCTAATATAATAGTCAGAATCAAACTAACATCTTTAAATCGTTAATTAAAATATATAACTCTAAACATTTATTAATACTTAATTTTAACCCAATTAAGATAAACAAAAAATTTAATTAAAATTAAGTAATTATAATATGGTGAATTACAATTAGTATTTCCAACCCAACCAACTTTTAAAAATACAAAACTATAAAACCTTTTTTATAGTTCACACAACAAATTCCTACTGGATTTACAAGAAGGATAATTCTTATAAGGTAAGTCAACAAGTATAATCATGCATATTCCAGTATGAAGAAAACTTCCCTTGAAATTACAAGTTAGGTACCCCAGTCAGTGTTACAATCAGACTCTCGTAGTACGATGAACCAAGCTCGTCGATCTTCATCTCTTCCCTGTGGTTTATACACAGGTGTCTTCATTAGCACTTAACAGCTAATCAAAAATATGTTAATTTTTCTTTGTCCCGTCACATTATTAGATAAAGCAGCGTGTAGCTTGCCATCACATACAGGTCAATAACTTCTGGTCTACCATATGGCTTGCTCGAAACGTAGGAGAATTGTCAGGCAAATTTCAAAACACATTGCTGAGAAGTGCAAAACAGCATGTATGCAAGTGATGGCAATAAACATTCTGACGAGACAATAGATGAGTTGCAATGTATCAAATTTATCACAACTTTATGGTTTTATGTTAGCTTGGTGATAATCATAGAAAATATTAACACAAATAAACATACACATAACCATCAAGTAAAAATACATAAAGACAAATACAACAGAAACTTGTAACTTTTTTAGCAGATCACAAATTTTCCATCAGCTCAGCCCTTTATTTCTTGACTTACTCTCCCTTTATTCTGATCAAGTCAACAAACATTGTGCCAAGTAGAATTCCTTTTCAAATGTAACTTGTAAGCACTTTTCTGTGATAAGTAGCTGTCTGTATGGACGTAGCTGTGTGATGATGTATCTACCAAACAACTTTGCCACATTGAGTGGTTAGTTCATAGTAATTCTTATTTAATATAAAAGACACCACATATGATCCATCGAACAACAGAAATAATTTCTTAGTAACTTGGTTCCAGTAATGAGCTTGTGAGATTTGTACGTTTTAAGACAAAATCTCAAATTTCAAAACTGTTCAATTTAGAAATCATCTTCTACTTTCAGTTGCCAAAAATAATCTTTATTGCACCAATTCATCCATTTCTGCCTTAAGCTGGCTTGCACTGCTTTCACTTACTTCTTCTGGCAGGGTAGGTAGGATTTTCAGTTTGATGATCTCTAAATGCTGACCAGTGAGGATCTCATAAGGGGTCAAACCTGTTGCCAAATGAACAGTATGGTCCATGCCAAATTCGACCAAAAATATTTNGTGAGGATCTCATAAGGGGTCAAACCTGTTGCCAAATGAACAGTATGGTCCATGCCAAATTCGACCAAAAATATTTTGTCCCTCCAACTTTGTTGTGTATTGTGGCAGTGCGCTCGTAGAACAGTACCCAGTGTCTCCATCCGGCGCTCCACNGCGAGGATCTCATAAGGGGTAAAACCTGTTGCCAAATGAACAGTATGGTCCATGCCAAATTCGACCAAAAATATTTCGTCCCTCCAACTTTGTTGTGTATTGTGGCAGTGCGCTCGTAGAACAGTACCCAGTGTCTCCATCCGGCGCTCCACNCGTCCCTCCAACTTTGTTGTGTATTGTGGCAGTGCGCTCGTAGAACAGTACCCAGTGTCTCCATCCGGCGCTCCACTGGATTGCTTTGTGGATGATGAACAGACATGGTGGTAGGCATTATCTGAATCTTACGTAGATCTTCTTGCCAGAAATTGCTGGTAAACTGGCTTCCTCTGTCAGACCGGAACAAGTAGGTTTACCAACCTCTTCTACAAATAGCTTCACCTTATCCAACAAAATATTTGTAGTTGCATGAACAATGGGATTCAATTTTGTAAATTTTGAATACAAATCTTGCATAACAAAAATATATCTCACACCAGTTTGGATCTTGGTAGAGGAACAAAGATATCNAATTTTGAATACAAATCTTGCATAACAAAAATATATCTCACACCAGTTTGGATCTTGGTAGAGGAACAAAGATATCAAATGAAACTAAATAAATACGTTTTCTGGGAAAAATAGAAAGATATTCGCTTTGCAAATTTCCCACTGGATGTTTGTTCTTCTGGCATAAGTTACATGCAGTTACTATATCTTTGATAGTTTTGGGCATATTAGGCCAATACATATTTCTCCTCATAGTTTCATAGAGCTTGTTGGCACCAATGTGGCCTAATGCAGAGTGAATTTCCCAAGTAACTTGCAAAGTCATATTACTTGGTATCACTGGTCTCCAAAATTGCTCAAAATTTTGTTTTGCTTGGTTGTGGTAAAATAACACTTTCTCTTGAGATAGACAGTAAATACGATGAATCTTGTGCTCTTCTGACAACGTAGTTAACCACTCAGCAATTGTAGGTAATCAGCAGCTTAATTATCGACACCTTTAATGTACTGCACATAAATGTAGTACTCTTGGAGGAGTAAGCACCACCTTGTCAAACAGTCTCTGAACATCTTTCCAGTCTTCAAGCAGGTTAGAGTTGGTGGTCTGTGAGAAACCAAATTTTCTCTCCAATTAATAAGTCACACAATTTCTATAAAGCCCAAATTATAGCTAATAGTTCACTCTCTGTGCTAGTATTATTTTGTTAAATGTTATTCAANAATTTTGAATACAAATCTTGCATAACAAAAATATATCTCACACCAGTTTGGATCTTGGTAGAGGAACAAAGATATCGAATGAAACTAAATAAATACGTTTTCTGGGAAAAATAGAAAGATATTCGCTTTGCAAATTTCCCACTGGATGTTTGTTCTTCTGGCATAAGTTGCATGCAGTTACTATATCCTTGATAGTTTTGGGCATATTAGGCCAATACATATTTCTTCTCATGGTTTCATAGAGCTTGTTGGCACCAATGTGGCCTAATGCAGAGTGAATTTCCCAAGTAACTTGCAAAGTCATATTACTTGGTATCACTGGTCTCCAAAATTGCTCAAAATTTTGTTTTGCTTGGTTGTGGTAAAATAACACTTTCTCTTGAGATAGACAGTAAATACGATGAATCTTGTGCTCTTCTGACAACGTAGTTAACCACTCAGCAATTTGTTTACAGTATTCATCCTGATCTTGTTTTTCTTTTGATTGACCAAGCATTTCTTCTAGCTTCATACTACCTTTTACAGCTGTCGTGAATGCAGTGGCCACCATGAACTCTCACTTCGCTTGCTGGTTTGATGATGTCGGGCATCCCATCTGACATTCGGCTTAGGTAATCAGCTGCTTCATTATCGACACCTTTGATGTACTGCACATAAATGTAGTACTCTTGGAGGAGTAAGCACCACCTTGTCAAACAGTCTCTGAACATCTTTCCAGTCTTCAAGCAGGTTAGAGTTGGTGGTCTGTGAGAAACCAAATTTTCTCTCCAATTAATAAGTCACCCAATTTCTATAAAGCCCAAATTATAGCTAATAGTTCACTCTCTGTGCTAGTATTATTTTGTTAAATGTTATTCAANCCAATTTCTATAAAGCCCAAATTATAGCTAATAGTTCACTCTCTGTGCTAGTATTATTTTGTTAAATGTTATTCAAAGTGCGACTGGCTATTGCCACAGTTTTTTCTTGACCATTGTCATCCCGTTGAGCTAACTTTACACCTAAAGCATAGACTGAAGCATCAATATACAATAAAAATTGCTTTCCAGTAACGAGGTGGTAAATTACATGGTCCTGTAAGAAAATAGCCGTAAGTACTTTGAATGCCTCTTGAAGTGTAGAATTCCAACGCCACTTCTGATCTTTCTTTAAAAAGCTAAACAATGGAACAGCTAGCGTGGTGATTTTAATAATTTCAATAGAATCCAAGAATGCCTAGGAAAGAAAAGCTCTGAGTTCCTTCATACTTCTAGGAACAAGGAATTGCATGATTGCTTGGAGCTTGTCAAGAGCAGTCCTAATCCCTTCTTGTGTTAAGTATATGTCCTAGGAATGGCAGCTCTTCCCTACAAAACAAAAACTTTCTAATTCTGACTACCATTCCTGCATTCTTCAATTCGTTCAGCACTATATTAATGTCTTGGACATGTTCTTTGAAAGTATTGGTGGTGATCAGAATATCCACAAATGCTCTTGCAAAACTCAAGACATTCCTCTGGAAATACCCTTGTGTCTAGTAATTAAGGCAGGGTGTGTACTGAACTGGCACAAATTGATATTGATACGGTGCCAGGCGAGGTGGTGGTTATGACAAATCGACAGGAACATCTAAGTTAAAAGAGATATCAGATACACTCTTTGACTGATTGGTGTTACTTTTATTTTCCTGTTTCTTGCTTCCCCTAAACACCTCATCTTTATCATTGTTTTGATTTTTACTTCTACCACTTCTGTTACCCCGGTAACCTGGGTTGAACAGGTTATAATTTCCTCTGCCTCTTCCCATGAAATTCATATGTTGAAACTGATCTTGACTAAAATTAGCATTGCTGTTGGCATTGTCTTGTTCATACTGGCAACCAATTATGTTCACTCTAGGAATACTGTTATTTTGTTGTCTGTATTGATTTGGNAACCAATTATGTTCACTCTAGGAATACTGTTATTTTGTTGTCTGTATTGATTTGGGTGAAATTGCAGGTTTGGTTCCATAGAAATATCATACAATGGTGGAGCACGATTTTGGTTACATTGTTTGTGTTCCCTAGACTGGTTTGACAGAATCTGCCTTCCTAGCAGATCAAGTCGTCACAAAATTTTATATCTGAACTCTATTTTGTTTCTGAACAATCTACCCATCCATTGATGCTGACATTTATAGGGTAGTTGTGCAAACAGAATTTCAAGAAGTTCTTGGTCCCCCCAAAGGCGAAGAAGACAGATGGCACTTTTTTCCGAACATCTCCCTAAAATGTTCAAGTGATTTGCACTTTTTTGGATCAAATTTTTTCCAAATGCAATTGGGCTCACAAGTTGCTCTGTATCTGCGGGCTCCATAATTGTTCCAGAAAAGCATCACAAAAAGCTGTGTAGGACTGGATTTTATCCTTCACTACTTCCCACCAGTAAAATGCTGGGGACTTAAAATTAAGGTTTAGACACCTTAAACTATCCTGGTCAGACAAATTCTTCCAATTTATTTGAATAAATCACAGGATTTTCAAACAACTTTCCAGTTTCCAGCAAAATTGGGTAAACTATCAGCGCACAAATATTGAATGGATGATGCAGCAGGGTGGCAGTAGGTCTGGTAATTGAACCAGACTCTACAGGAAATGTGACTAATTTGCCCTCGATTTGAGATGTACTCGATAACAGCTCAACATTAGTGTTATCTGCAAAGTATGCATTTTCAAGATTTTTTTCTCTAGAATTTTGTATTCTGGTTAGCAAACTTTCTATTAGATTGTTGGCATTTGTAATTTTATTATTGACATCACTAATCTGATTCTGCAAAATTTCTTTNGCAAACTTTCTATTAGATTGTTGGCATTTGTAATTTTATTATTGACATCACTAATCTGATTCTGCAAAATTTCTTTTAACAGTCTCGTTCGCCCTTTCTGTGGGACCCCACGGACTAGGCTCCAATTTTTTTCTCTATATATGTATACGNTTTTAACAGTCTCGTTCGCCCTTTCTGTGGGACCCCACGGACTAGGCTCCAATTTTTTTCTCTATATATGTATACGCACTGTGGTAGTGACGTATGTAGTGTTAAATGCTACAAGTATGTCGCCAAGAAACGTACAGAAAGTCAAAAACCACAAAACCGAGAAAAACAAACATTTAAACACATTTATTACAAAATCACAAAGAAATACTAGAGAGAAAAAACTGATACTGCCTTTAATGAAGTTATTTAATATTAATCCACCTTGTACAGCACCTAATTACTGGGGAAGGTTCTCTCTGTTAAAATAAACTGATTTAAGCTGGGCGCCATAGAAAAAATTCAATATGCTTTAGTCCAAGATGACAAGACCATGACAGAATAATTTCTGATTTAAAATGTTATTGAAAATTTGGCTAGCAAAGACACGATAGTCATGTCAGTTTCTGCTGGGTGGCGGTTACAATAGAAAATTGTCAATTTTTATTTAAATTTGAAAAAATCTACAAAATTAAATTTTAGAATCACAAGTTTACATGTCGGAGATTATGAGATTTGGGTCGATGTACATCTCACGTGTCAAGTCGAACCACAGAGATGGATGGCATTCTATCACCATGCTGCTGCCATCGCCGTCGAAGCTTGCCTTTGAAACACCAAAAAATATACGCAATTTAGCATTAAGGGCCTTATATATGCCCATGCTTTCACATGCCTAATTACCATTCCTTTCTGCAATAATAATTTAAAATTTATGACTGTGCATAATTTCCAAATCCCAACTCTCGAATCCTAAAATCACGTCGTGTTGCGAAGAAAGGATAGCCAAAAGTGATCCAAAATTGTCAAGAAATACCAAAGTGTTCTACAGCAACAATAATATGTATAAGGAGTATAAAATATGCTACAATTAGTCTCATATCAGAAAGCCTATCAGCTATAAAATCAATTAAACTACATTTAACATCTCTATGCAACTAACAAAAAANAGTCTCATATCAGAAAGCCTATCAGCTATAAAATCAATTAAACTACATTTAACATCTCTATGCAACTAACAAAAAAATATTCTTACGTTATAAAATAACAATTCAGTGAAAAAATTCTAATTAGAATAGCTTAAAAAGTATTTCTCTAAAAGAAATAAGGATGAGAAAACTTGAAATATAAATAAGCTGGGGCTTNTTTAGAATAGCTTAAAAAGTATTTCTCTAAAAGAAATAAGGATGAGAAAACTTGAAATATAAATAAGCTGGGGCTTAATTTAACGAATCTTTCCAGTCCAAATAAAATCACTTGCATCAATTAAAATTACAAATGAAACAAGTATAATTACTTTCTATGCTAATGTCATATTATTTATACTGTATGTGATTCATGTTACTTGATTTTTGTCTACATAGCCTATATGGCCTATATAGCAATTCATAAAGTGGCTTAGAGAATGTATTCTTTAGTAATATTGGTGGCATCAGCCACCAGGGAAGAGGGAGGTGGTTGGAAGAGGGAGGGGGCTGACAAAAACCAGCTACCAGCACATCTGCCCCAAGGGCAAACCAACCTTCACATTACCGCCAAGTCGCATATTGTGGAGAGACAGCATTTTCCCGTATATTTCTGTTATCTGCATATTAACTGAGGCAATATTTTGGTTTTAAACACATGTTTTGGTAATTTTTCAGTTTATTTTGTTTAGAATTGTAATATCAGGACCTCTCGTAATTTTTCTTTATTTTGTTATTTTCTTTTATATTTAAATTATGTTAAAGAGAGCCGTTTATACTCAGCAGCAGAATTTTATGTTATTTTATTTTCTCTTAGCACTGCAGCCTGTAAAAACGTAAGTAAGTTTTGTTCGCATCTTAAATGACAAGTGTGTTATCCCAGGAAGCAACTTTATCTATGATTTTATCAGAGTAGTGTTTTGTGTAAACCCTGGGACTCTCGTGACAGGCAGTCCACCATACTTTTGGTCTTGCAATTTCTTGGTAATTTTTGTCATGAGTCAGGAGAGGTGTAGCGAGGCGAGGCGCCTCACAGTCTAGTTAAATGTGCATGGGCGGAGAGAAGAATCCTGAAATGCCAGTGTTAGATTTTTGAGTATTTATTTAAAAAGATGCTGCCAGCTCCTCTTCATCCAAAGGAGTATGGAGGGCTACTTAAGTGTACAGACTGATTACCTAAATGAACTTCCTGGCTAAATTCAAGAGTTACAACATACATTTCAAACTTTTATTTTCAAAATTCTGAAATTTTTACTAAATTACCTATGACAAACCTGAGGTTTGAGGAATGTAAAGTGTGTAATTGTATGAGTGTAATGATAAATATGCTAAATATGTGGTGAGTGTGTGTGTGGCTTGGCGGCTGAAGACAAGATAGGTTTGGCGTTTGTGTGCCAAGGAAGAATGATAAACACTTAACTTTTTCCTCTTTCAAAAGAGAAATAACATACAATAGGTAACTCGGAACCAACACAATTAACATGAAAAATTAAATTGCAACAACTCTCAGAACACATGCACTAAAAAGGTAAGTGAAATATGATTTATCTTGTATCCAACCTCGTAGTGTTAAAACAAACAGAACATATCCAACACAGACATATGCAATATCGTTTACCCTCAGGATGCAATTAAATTGAAAATAACGTGGACAGGAATACAACTCTACTTAAAGCAAACACTTCATAAAATTTCAATGATTTTTAATTTATACAATTGGCAAGAAAATAGTTTTGAAAATTTTCTGTGTGTGTGTGTGTGTGAAATTCAACTGTAATACCTTTTTTATTCAATTTCATCTCCACGAAGAAGTTGTATAACTTAGAACTTACTACATAAGAACATTTATAGATTATGACTAAAATTCCAAAATCTTGTAGTTAAGAAAATTTATCTTTTAAAATTAATTTGGCAATTCAATTTAATATCTCACAGCTAGTAATATTAGGAGCAAAAAGTCTTTTCTGCAAGACTTCTAGTATGTAATTTGTAAAATTTCTGAAAATTACAAAAAATTAATTGTTGCCAAATTGAATTTACTTGATATTCTAGACTTTTAAATGAAGTTAGGCTATTTGGAATTCAGACAGCTGACTCAACATGTGGCAACATCTTGCGTCCCTCTGATGCGGCGGCGTAGCCGTCGTCCTGGACAGTTCAGATGGTAGGCTGAGAAAAGCACTCAAAAAATTAATTCTAGCGCTTTTGGGCTCTTCTTGGGTTGCCGCCACACATTTAAATAAGTGAGGATGGCTCCTCTACATCCCCCCTACCATTACGACGGACAGTTCCTTAAAATTATCAATTTAATCTCAGGGCCCTATCATACTACAACCACTCACCATGGACGGTGCTGAGAGTCCCTGAACAGGGCCTACAATAGTAGCCTACTCAAAAGACTTTTAAGTAAGTGTACCTCAGAAAAACTTACTTCCGGAGAGACAGCACTTAAAACCAAGTGAATTAAAACAATTATAGACATGATAACATTCTCCTATCCCTAGCACACTTAAGCTCTACATAACGCTAAGAGACATATCTGTGCTAAATAAATACAATTCAAAAATTTGACGTGAATTAAATAATTTAAATAAACGTTGTAAATTATACCAAATAACTACTTGTGGAGTGAAAAGAAAATAAACTGTTTGGTGTTTGTATGTGCATTGAAAACATAGTACTGGCAATATTTGTGTGATTATTATAAAAATATAAAATTCTGATAAAAGTATTTACCTTACAAGAGTCAAATTTTAAATATAAACAAACATGAACGGTAATCACATCCAGAGTAGCAGCTTTTCTGAAGGAAACGTCCTAAACAAACAAAAGTAGCATTAAGGGGTTCTGCACAGCTTACCTTGTTAATATACAGGAGGGCGCAATGTTAAAATAAGTAGAACATATTAAAAAAACTTGCAAAATATGTTTGTTTACGTCAATTAACGCCAGAGGAACTATAACAGCCCCCTACCTAGGTGAGTCAATTTACATTCTTTTGGTGTGTTTTACGGTTCCTTTAAATCCCTGCAATCCTACATTCGTAGTTTAGTGTAAAACCCAAATATCCTAGGTTAGTGTAAAATCCAAAAAACCTAGGTTAGTGTAAAACCCAACAATCCTAGGATAGTTTAAAAATGTAAAATAGTGATTCACCCATCGTGAGGTTAGGTTCTGTTAGGTTAGGTGGGCACATATTACGNGTAAAATAGTGATTCACCCATCGTGAGGTTAGGTTCTGTTAGGTTAGGTGGGCACATATTACGAAATTAGTCTGACATTAAGGCCCCTAGTATATTTGTGTTCTGCATCAAATCATCTTACCTTTATATGGTAAAAGGCACTTAATAATTTATTTTTACAGAAAAGCCCCTAAACTTAATAATTAAACAAACAATTTTTAGTATAGTCTACAAATTGCCACACTTTTCAAACTCCTCACGACAACGCACTTGTCCAAAAAAAACTAAAACCACATCCGTCCTGTATAACTTCCCAATATACTGAACACGGAACATAGTACACTACAAACTATTCACTTAAAAACACCGAAAATCAAATATGTATGGATATAAAATAAAAAAGCACACATGAAAACAGAGTAAACACAACGAAATTAAAAAAAAAAGGCTTACAACTGGTTCACTTATTCACAGAATTTATTTTCAACATCTTTCTTTACTAGTTCACAAATTACAACAGAGTGAAAACTATGGAAAGTTCGTATCCTGTACTATGCATTTTTATTTCCTGTACTGCTACACATTCCAAAACATGTCACGCAGCGATTGTATTGCCTACCATTAATTAGTGACGTAACATAGAGGTTGTAAGGCCTTGTTATCTCAGTGGTAACTGCTGGGGAAGAGGCAGGTAATGGGGAGTCAGCCCCCACTGTGCTGATATTGGCCAAAGATAACCAAGCATCCAAAGGGAGTCCCCACATAGCAGTGTGTGTGTGCCTCGGCTATTATTGTTGCCTGCCTGTGTCAGTAAGATTTAGACAATACATTCTTGTAAAAAACAAAATTAATAAGATAAAATTAGTTTTAGGCTATAGCTAAGGAACAAATGACAACTTATTTTGAAAAGTACCCTAACGATTACTCCTACTTTAACAAAGCTGACAGAAAAGTTTGTCTAAGTTTCGTGACAATATTTTTTTGTTGTTCAGAAAATAAGCTTTTGTTTTTTAAAATGTGTTCATTCATAGCAGATTGGTAAATTTGTTGAGTAATAGCTTGTTATGTTGTGTAAATCAGTAATTGCAGGGTTTTTTTTTACAGACATATAGCTTCCTTCATAACCAGCCTCTACAATATGGGTGTGCTAATACGTTTCGAGGCTATTAAGTCAAAGGGGCCTACCGTGAGTAGTTTACCACAAATACTAACAGTAAATAAAAAAATTATGTTTTTGTGGATAAACCTCTGTAAGTGCACAAAACCACCCACTCCCAATTAAATATATGCTTGGCATCAATAAACAGGTAATACTCTAAATTTTTTGAAAGAAAATATGCCAAGGATTTGCTCAACTAAAATTTCTACAAGCTACACAAACCCCCAACATAGTCATTAAAAGTGGGTCGAATTTAACAAATTATGTCATGTTTTTAGACCAAAATCTTTCATGCAAAGTTATACAGGTCACTAATTAAAACTACTCGGTATCATATACTGATGAGAGCAATAGAACAAAGTAATCATAACACTTTAGCTCTCCATGGGCCTGAATGACAATATGACATCACCGTTCATATCTCCTAATTACTGCAAAATGTAAACTTTACTTATATGTACTTCTGTATTAATACAATCAGTTAATCACACAACAGCATCACGGGTCGTAACATGCAGCTTCAAAAAATGAAACTTCAAAACAACATACAACTCCAAAATAACATGCAACTCACTCGTCGCCTTCGGGGCAAACTCCCGTGGTTTCGTCAAATTTTGTGCAGTAATTATCAGCACAATAATTAAATGTACCATCCCGTTTCCTGACAGGTCTTCGACGACGCTGATTCATGAAATGCCAATGGAAACAGGTGAAAGGTCTATGCTGCGTACATTTGTGTTGGAGAAATAACTGGCACTGCTCCACTCGAAATTCCTTTAAATACCTGAGAACGAAAACAATGAAATTCATGATAAAATATATTAAACACACTATAATCACAGGTATACGGAATACATCATAAAACACAAACAACGTACGAGTAGTGATTTGGCTTCTCCGTTTGAGCTGTCATACTTTTAGACTCCGACGGCATTTTGTATACAAACTATAAATATACTGCGCGTAGTGCGCATGCCACAACACGTAGGGCTCGTTTATGATACGGCGTCGCTAATTGGCTGAAATCTTCAAAACATCCTTAAAGCTGTCATTGTCAAGGTCATTTTTTCTTATTAAAGCAATATTTTGCTGTTGCAGTTGTACTTGGAACACGGCGCAAAAGAGAATTGTAATCATAATTGATTTTATTTCGAATAATAGCATTTGAAATCTAATATATAATATGTAACCCAAATATTCCATTTTATCTTCGTTAGCGGCTTTATCGAAAGGGAAAAATTTTAGTGCTGCCACCAGACAACCACAAGACAGTTAGAAAGAATACTTTTGAAGCGATTAAAGGCGTATTTTGCTGAAGTTACGATACTTGTGTCCATTAGAAATAATATCTGGATTTTAAAAAGGTGAATTTAAAGTTATTAGTAATTTTTCGCTCTAAATTGTAAACCGGAGTTGATGTCAACATAGCAAACTACCGCTGAAAAAATGAAACAGAAAGATGCCCTAATAACTTGTAAAGACATTTTTACGTTAATTTCCCTCTATACAGAATTTCCCCTCGTTTCAATGACGAATAATATATTCTCAGATATTTTGATAATTTAAAAGCTCTTTGCAATTCATCGAGTTAAGAACAAAAAGCATATGTTAACGTAAGTTTTCAAAACACGATTTATTTCAGTAGCTGCCATTCGCCTTCCTAGTTAAAAAAAAATTACTTGCAATACAAAAAATGATTTCTCAGACACGCAAAAGATTGAGTGAACAAGGCCTTAGTTAACATGTCTGCTAATTGATTTTTACGTGATACATACTCGATTTTTATTAAGCCCAGCTCCACCTTTTCCCTTACAAAATTATATTTGACATCTATATGCTATGTTCTCTAATGATAAGCAGGGTTGTTAATTAGTTTACTAGCACTCTGATTATCAACAGATAGTGTAATACATTTATTCTCACGTAACTCTGACAATAATTGTTTCAACCACAGTATTTATTTTGCCGCTTCATAGGCAGCTACAAATTCTGCTTCAGTAGTTGAGAGAGCAATGGCCACTTGTTTTTGACTTCACCAAGTGATTGGTCCTCCATTGATTTGAAAAATGTAACCTGTAGTATACCTAAGGTTATCAAAATCCCCTGCAAAGTCTGAATCCGAATATCCTATGAGAATACTGCTTTCACCATATTTAAAACAATAATATTTACAATCAATTAAGTATCTTATTACACATTTAACAGCATTTATATGCTGTTGACTAGTGTTATTAACATATCTGCTCGAAACATTCACAGCAAATTATATATCAGGCCTTGAAAAAGAACACAAAAATAACAATGACCCGATAGCTTCTCTGTATGGAAAATTTGGAACTTTTTAATCTACATTCTTTGTGATAAAAACATTTATGTCTGTTGGAATACTTACAGGGTTTGCATTATGCATAGAAAACTTTTTAATTACCTGCTTGATTTTATTACTTTGACATATCAAAATACAATTATTTAATCTCTCTATTTCCATGACAACAAAATATGTTAAATTTAACTCTTTAATTTTAAATTCTTGTTTTAAATAATCTATTATATCTTTAATAACTTGTTTACTCTCAGATACTACTATTGTGACATGAACCGGGCATTCACGAGCTCCTTTGTGCCCACTCTGACTGCCGCAGTCGTTTCCACAACTCCAGACACACCACACCGACAGGCTTGTGGGCACGAGTGAGAGTGTTCATTATTGCATCAGTGTTAATAATAGCATCAGTGTATTCAATCAGGGTATAAAAATTGCATCAGTGTTATTAATTACATCAGTGTTAATAATTGCATTAGGGTATTTATTCAGTATTATTAATTGTATCAGTATTAATAACTGCATCAGGGATTTATTCAGTGTTATAAATTGTATCAGTATAAATAATTAATATCATAATAGTCATCATGAAAGACAGTCGACACAGCCTCAGCCAGGGACATTTGACATCGTACACTTGTCAATATAGTGGCTGGTAAAATGGAAACGTTTAGGATTAATATAATCATTTTTACTGTGTATTTGTGTAAGGAAGAATTATGTTGTCTTAGGTTAATTTAATTTATGTTACTTCCATCTCATAATAATTTTTTTAGTGTATATTGAGTTTCATTGTTTCGCCGCTTGGCGTCGCCTTCGCTCAGGTAGCGGAATCCGGTCCAGGCTTCCCCCCAGTTCTCTTCAGCACTTGAACCTATCAAGACGTGTAAGTCTCTCGCTCCGCAAAGGCCCTCGGTGCCAACATCTTAAGCTGAACTCATATTCACTGCAATAGACTTCACTTCATGAACCGGATCATTTATATTATTTGTTATAGCGCCGAGGGGAGAGCAACGTTACTCTCATCGGAGAGTTTTAACGCAATCGCGTTTCCAGGCCGTTTAGGCCACGTTTTGTACTAAAGTTGTGTGTGTTAATTAAGGAGTCGCAAGGAATAAATAACTCCACAAGCATCGTAAGTGTTACATTTGTAATTTAATTAAGGTGTGTGAGGCGACCTGCAGCCTCGACATCGTATGTGACAGAGTGTTAACCAGAGTCCCCTAGGCTGTCGACCGAAACGATCCTTATTTCATCAGCTCACCGCAGGGCTGTGACGCCAGGCACATATTTCCTACATCATAAGCTCTGGTAACACCACGCGTCAAGTTGGCTTTCCCAACTAGGGACGAGTATTTCTCCGAGCCATTGCTTGACCACGTCAAGTGCATCATCAACATTAATTATTAAGAACACTCTAACACCTTTAAAAAATCCTATATACAAACAGTTTTCAGCCTGAGATTGTATGAAACCCTATTTCATTAAAAAAATCCCTAAACCTTTTGATCCAACACCTAGATGCCTGTTTTAATCCATACAGTGACTTGTTTAATTTCAAAATATAATTACTATTTACCTGCAGGTAAATATATATATATATATATATATATATATATGTATGTATATATATATATATATCCTCTTCAAGATAACCATTAAGAAATGCGGTTTTTACATCAAATTGCTTCATTTCTAAGTTATACTTTGCTGCAATAGAAAGAATAATTCTTATTGAATCATACCTGGTGGTTGGAGAGAATATCTCTTGATAGTCAACCCCTTTTACTTGACTAAAACCACATGCACACAGACGAGTTTTATAACGTATGGCCTGGCCATTCTCGTCCTTCTTGATAGCAAAAACTCACTTTGTAGTAAGTGTTCTCTGACCTAAATTTTCAACTGTAGAACAAGTTTCATTTTCTTCTAGCACCATCAGCACTTCTTGTATGGCCTTGGACCATTCCTCCATTGCTTCTTCATATGTTTGTGGCAATGAGAACTCAATAAGATTTGCCTCAAAGTTTCTGTTTCTTCGTGGTCTTAAATTATGAGAAGGTTCTATACCCTCTATTTCTTGAGATGGCGTGGTGGTGTGTAAAATGTGGAGCATAAATAATGTGGCACTTAAAACTTATACATATGATACAACTGACATATTACATCATATGCAATACAGTGAAAATCCCTCTTTTCACTTATGGAAGTGCCTATTTACCAAATGGGTGCACTCAAAACCGAACAGTGATTTAAAAATATGTTTGGTGAGAGTTTTCATGGTTCCAGAAATTAAGTCATTTTAACTGTAAGATTTCTTGCCTATTGTTGTTGATTGATCACTTGGTTTATGCTTTAATTGAATTTAATGTTCGACTGCTGGACTTGCCTGAAGGGGCAGCCTTATGACATCAAAGGGGTGGCCTGGGATCAACTACCTGTTATGTACATGCACTATTTATATCAAATTTTTAGTTGTTATGAATTTCACTTTCACATGTAGTAACATATCGCATTAACTAATATGTGAATTTGCACCTACTTTCTTTATTAATTTCCATGTCTCCAGAAAGTAACGTGCAAAGGCTGCATTTGTTCACTACTTGTTTTTGAGACTTATATCTCACTTTACATGAAACGACCAATGTCCAGTGTGGAATTATACATGCAGTATTTTATTCTGCAAGGAACCTATTGATTTATGTCCCTAATTATGCTGTGCCCTGATGAAATTCGCCATGCTGGCAGAAAAGCAAAGTTTTGATACCGTTTCCAGTTTCCTTTGTTAGCGCACGACTTACAATGGGTCACGATGCAAGATTGCACTTTCAGGTTACTTGAATGTTTTCTAACGCATGGTTGATGTGTTTGATGTGCGCGCGATCATATATTTGTAGTGCACAGTGCCTGCTTGTTCTGACGAGGTGCAAAACGGGCTTAGGCAGAAGATTGGCTTACATGTCATGTTTGGCAACACATCCCTAACTGCACGAGGAAACCTACTCTGTTTTTATCCTAGATGTGCTTGGCCATTAATTTATTGACTGAATTTAACACAAAAGATAATCTAACTTTCTCCACAGCATTTAAGTAGCCATTCTTTGTAACTACATTCGCCACTGTTATGACCCTGGGGGTTGGCATGGATTTTGCACTGTCCCATGTTATTCCAGAAAAATTAGCTTTTTAATTTCAAATAAGTTTTTCTCTTGCTCGTATTGCCATCCATCATGAAAATATTTTAATAACATTCTTCTTAATTATTTAAGAGTAAAAATATGTTTTTTACACATCCTAGGTATGCAATAAATGACCCCTCTATATAGATTGTATTTACTTGTTTAACCCCTTTTCTTGCATGGATCTCCCTTCACTATCTTCTTTATGATTTTCCTAATGTCGAGAAATGACTCATGAATTAAGTGTAAAACATTGTAACTCTTCTCAGGTGTACCCTCTTGACTGCCAATCTGTAGAACTCCAGGCAGATAGAACATCCGAGACAAGGTATGCATCATGCAATAGATGTGGTCGAGATTACCAGGACTGGTTTGATGTTGGATTTTTGCCCAGCGCCATAGCTCAGTGGTGAACTAATGAAATGAGGGTCGTATGGTCGACGGCCCAGGGACCCTGGTGAACCTTCCGTTAGTTATTTGTTTGATTGCAGCGTACTTACAGTTGCACTCTTTATATAGGATGGTGAGACTGTCGGCCGTCTTGTACGCCTGAACTATATTACTAAACACTGGTGACGCTAATAAGGTTACCCTGCAATGATTTTACACTATTTTCCTTGTTGAGTTGTTTATTCATCGTTCGTTCAGAGATGAATAAATGTATGAATGATATGAAAAATGGCCTCAGCCCTTGCGCGGCGAAAAACACGTGGATTTATGTTGAAAACGCGATTGCGTTGAAAATTCTCCGGTGAGGGTACGATGGCTCTCCCCTCTGTACTTGTAATATAATACAAAATGTTCCAGTAATTACTCTTACACTATTGTAGTTAAATTGACTTCAGCTTACATGCCGGTACCGAGGGCCTCGTGGGGCGAGAGACTTACGCTGCCGGTCTCGTTCAGGGGCTGAGATGAACTGGAGCGATCATGGATTCGCTACAAGTGGAGAAAACTGAAGCCAAGCGTCGAAAAGGTGAAACACAACATAACACTGAAAGATGTTATTGTGCTGAAAAATTATATGAATTAAATTAAATTTCAGAAAACATAATGACTTACATAAATACACTTATAAAAGTTATTACATTATTTCATAAATGTTTGTATTTCTCTTTTGATGACTTTATGTTTGTTGACATTATGTACACTAATGAACTACACTTTGTAGCACTTTCTCTCTGGCCCACAAGCAAGTTGGTGTGGTGTATCTGGTGGGGTTGAAACGACTGCGGCAGTTATAGTGGGCACAAAGGAGCTCGTGAACGCATGGTTCACATAAGGGGGAATCACGTTATTGCATAGTAGTTAGTTTCTAATGTAGCGGCTGTAGTGAAATTATTTCAAACCTTTTGTATTTAATTAAAAGTTAGTGATATTATATAAGGTAGAAATAAAAAGTAGGTGTAAGTACGTTTTAAGCAGAATATCGTATATATATGTATANTATGTATATATATAATATATATATATTTGTTTGTCTCTTGAGTAAATGGAAAGTGTTAGGCTAGGATAGCAGATAATAGTAGAAATGACAAAACAAATTAACTTACTCAGGAGCATAACATATATATATAATATGCATTTATAAATCTATAGAATAATGTACTTGCGCTTTTTTGTTATTGTGTTCTAATAAAATATTGGTAACTTTTTTTAAATTATCTATGAACGGTTTAAAGTACTTTTTTCACTGCATCCGCTACTGTAGGAAATTACCTCCAAATATTTAAGTGTACATAAACTGGTCACATGACATATTTAGATACCTAAATANCGCTACTGTAGGAAATTACCTCCAAATATTTAAGTGTACATAAACTGGTCACATGACATATTTAGATACCTAAATATAAGTTTCGAACATGACTTTAGATGCATTTTGTTATCATATGCAGTCTTTCAGTTGATTTACATGCCATGTACATTATAATTTTGACACAATGCGTTGAAAACATTTCTACTCTATATTTTTCAATGCCATGTACATTATTTGTCTTTCATTTAATATAATTTGAATTTATATTTCCCAGACAATATTTGATCTAATTTATTTATATGGGGATTTAGGGTTTAAATTTAATGAACCTTGAGAAGTACACTAAATCTCCAAATAACTCTGTAAGGTCGTCTTCTGTTTGTTTAAGTATATTTTCTGCTCAGATTTAAACACCTATTAAATTCTGTCAGTGCTGTTCACTATTTCGGTTCGGAAATCTCGGCATACATGTGAAGTAGTCTTTACGACACTATCCACATATGCCTTAATCAGTGTCTTCTGGAAATCTATGATACTGGGTATGTGAAGTTTCTTCATGTTATTTTATCTTCTGTAAACTATTTTATATTATGGCCACATTACTCTGTGTCCCAGGCACCTTTCTTGCGAGAAGTTACTACAATATAATAACGTTCCACAACACTACATGCAAAAGCAATATAATTATTTTAGGTGTTTACATCTGAAGGTCTCCAATTTACGTATTTTTACAAAGATACCCAAATGTCCCGAACGCGTTTTCATCACTATGAAATTACCTGCACCGTCTTTTGATATAGATAATATATTAATTGTATTTATACTAAGATAACCCTTATTTCAATTGATTACTTTTTAATCAGGAAAATCTCATAAAATGGGATTAATATCACAATATGTGAAACTACTTTATATTCTATTTTACAGAAACTTTTTACTGTTGAGCGCGATCCGAACGCGCTACTTTTGAATAAATCGAACGACATATAAAAATATTTTTGGGGTCCCGAACATGAAAGTACTAGATGTATCTCTTTAGGGGCATAGGTACTAAAAAGAGCACACCACCCGAACAAAAGTCGTTTCTCCGCCATCTTGTATTCAAGTAACGGTTTGTGTAAGAAGGGTTTAAAATTTTCCCTCTGCGGAAAAAAAAACATTTGTATTGCGTCTTCAATAATGCCAGTTAAAGTAGATATAGTACCACCCCCGCCAGCAAATTCGCAACAGCCTGGTGTAACACATTCGTTGCTGTATAATGGTTCTAGATTTCAGGGTCATCAAAAATCAAAGGGAAACAGCTATGAAGTAGAAGTTGTTTTGCAGGTTAGTAGCGTTTGTTATGATGATCATTAATTTGTAGTCCTGTCTTTAGTCATCGTCTAAATATATATAATTANCAGGTTAGTAGCGTTTGTTATGATGATCATTAATTTGTAGTCCTGTCTTTAGTCATCGTCTAAATATATATAATTATTTGTACAATTCTAAGAATTTTTTTTTCCAGCACGTTGATGAAGAGAATTCATACTTGTGTGGGTACTTGAAAATTAAAGGTCTGACGGAAGAGTTTCCAACGTTGACAACATTTTTCGATGGTGAAATAATTAGCAAGAAATACCCATTTCTGACGAGAAAGTGGGATGCTGACGAAGACGTTNAACATTTTTCGATGGTGAAATAATTAGCAAGAAATACCCATTTCTGACGAGAAAGT
The DNA here is from genome assembly GCA_002778355.1 of Clitarchus hookeri. NCBI lineage: Eukaryota > Metazoa > Arthropoda > Insecta > Phasmatodea > Phasmatidae > Clitarchus > Clitarchus hookeri. The sequence goes on along the minus strand of NQII01003356.1, from coordinate 238,019 downwards.
GGGATGCTGACGAAGACGTTGACCGAAAACATTGGGTAAGGCAAGACATAATGTAAATGGAAAAAAAAAATGATTTGGTGAATTCAAGGGTAAAGTTATGTGAGACAAATACACAGTGGTTGTAGTGCCACAAATATTTTATTATTGCCTAAGGTTTGTTAATTGCAGCCGAGAAATGAATGTTCTAGGACGGAGGTTTTTTGGATTCTTCTAAAATGTTTATTATTATTGCTTCTGGCATGTATTTATATTACATTTAATTTTCATAGTGCAAAATAATATACACGAGGGCTGCAATACATACAAATCTAAGTTAATGTGGTGGTTGACTACAAAACGAAATTGAAGTTTATTTTGATTAGTGATAAAGCATTTGTTTATTAAGTTGAAAGTTTTTCGTCTGCTACAGCCCAAAGAAGAATACTTTTACTTAATTTTTGGAATTAAAATAGTACAACACACTCCCTAAACATTTATTAACAAATATATAAATATGACACTTTAAAATATCTGCGAACACACTTTCATAACAACACTTGTTGCGTGATTATTGTTAGATTTGTTTGATTCTTGTGTTAATCAGAACATGCAGTAGTTATACTTTCGCATGGTTTGATGGAAGTAATGTTTTAACTAATGGGAAGTTTTGATGACGGTAATTATCTAGTTTAGGGGCTTTTCTGAAAAACACAATAAAAATTTAAAATTATGATATATTTCTACTCTACTAATGATGCAGAACACGAATATACTAGGGGCATCGCTTTAAAATAAGTGCAACATATTTTAAAAAATTGAACAAGTTTGTGAGATGACTGTTTCTGACAGTTTGTTTACGTTTATGAACGAAACGTTTTATGCCAACAAAAGTTGTTTTAATGAATTCAGCATAGCTTACCTAGTTGATATTGAAGCGGCCGTAGTGTTAAAATAAGTAGAACATATTAAAAAAAACTTGCGAAATATGTTTGTTTGTGTCTATTAACGTCAGAGGAATTATACCAGCCCCCTACCTAGGTGAGTCAATTTACATTCTTTTGGTGTGTTTTACGGTTCCTTTAAATCCCTGCAATCCTACATTCGTATTTTAGTGTAAAACCCAAACATCCTAGGTTAGTGTAAAACCCAAACATCCTAGGTTAGTATAAAACCCAAACATCCTAGGTTAGTGTAAAACCCTACTATCCTAGGTTAGTTTAAAACCCTAACATCATAGGTTAGTGTAAAACCCAACAATCCTAGGTTAGTTTAAAAATGTAAAGTAGTGATTCGTCCATCGTGGGGTTAGGTTTTGTTAGGTTAGGTGGGCACATATTACGAAATTAGGTTGACGTTAATGCCCCTAGTATATTCGTGTTCTGCATCATTAGTAGAGTAGAAATATATCATAATTTTAAATTTTTATTGTGTTTTTCAGAAAAGCCCCTAAACTAGATAATTACCGAACATTTAAATCTCGTAGGCTTGTTACGCCAAGTTTACTCTTCAATACTCTGCTTTGTTAATTTGTGTTTCAGCAGTTGTTTTTTCTGTTAAGATATATGGGGGGGATGAAATAATTTGAAATGTAGAGAAAGGAAAGTAATTTTATATGAAGTTTGCCTTGTGAGTGGCGTGGTTTTTCACATAATGGGCTTATAAGTTTAGTGGATTTTTTAGTCAAGGTGAACTATTGGGCATTGAGTCTGAGTACATGAACCACTGTGTATATTTCCATCACTAGGCCTATATGAAAGAAATATAAAGATTCAAACCACCTTTCTGTTGCTAAATTACTAGCCTCATCTTGCGACACAGTACACAATCGCAATAAGTTGGCGTGGGTTCGATTCTCTGCAGGGACATGAATTTGAAAAGTCGCTCGATGACTGATTGGACTGAATCTGTTAGTAGTATAGCTGTAACATGAGTTTGTAAGCATACGTTTTGACAGCCACAACATTTTGAGTGGTTAAATCACATTTAATGAATATTTTATTTATTCGGTGGACTGCTTATTAACAAATATCTGTAACATAATTAATATTTAAAAAGGTAATTCTTCAGAGTAGCTGCTTTTCATTAAATAAAAGAAAAAATCACGGAAAGTAGTATATTTCCACTCTACTAATTACGCAGAATACGAATGTACTAGGTGCATTAACGTATTACCAATACAAACCACAAATTCGATAGTGGGGAGGGCTATGAAGATCAGGGAAATTGTGGGTTAAAATCACTAAAAATACACCCACAAAAAATACAGACACCTCAGTTTAACTTTTGTCCCCCCAATTTCGTAATATGTGCCCACCTAACAGAACCTAACCTCACAATGAGTGAATCACAATTTTGCATTTTTAAACTAACCTAGGATTGTTGGGTTTTAAACTAACTTACGATTGTAGGGTGTCAACCTGGCCAAGGATAATAGGGTTTTAAACTAACCTCGGATTTTAGGGTTTTAAACTAATATACAAATTTAGTCGAATCTAGGATGTTAGGAATTTAAAGGATTCGTAAAACACATGGTAGAATATCAATTAACTTACCTAGGTAGCGGCGAGTACAATTCCTCTGTCCTCGGCCAAATCAACTGTTGTACACCTTACCTCACTCGACAAAACAAGTAACACCCGCCACTTAGGCGAATATTATGCACAGAAGCACACGTTCATAGACGAAAATATCCACAGAAGCACTCGTTATTGCACTCTCAGTTTTTAAATTGGTCAGATTCGGACGTTACAAGTCGCGCCCGCAACAACACAACCACACTGTTTTGCATCTGAACAGCAACTGAAAGTCGATTACGATGACGCATAAAAGACCTTTACGATGACGCATAAAAGACCGTTACGATGACGTCAACGACCTACAGCCAATAAGGTGAAGGCACTATGCCAAATATCACCAAATATTAAGGCGTCCGACATATAAAAACCGGTGGACCGCTCGTACTATTAACTATTTTATTTAATAAGTTCTATTTATTTTAACATTACGCCCTCCTGAATATCCACAGCCGGTAGGTAGCGTGGGAAACAGCGATGCACAGCCATTAAACATGGCGACCGACGTAAACACACCTGCCAAACTGCTCTTACATTTTGCAATTTTGTTAAATCTATTTTTATATGTTCTACTTATTTTAACGTGACCCCCTCATATATATGAACAAGGTACGTTGTGCAGAACCTATTAATGCTACTTTTGTTGGTCTAGGACGTTTCGTTCAGAAAAGCCCATAAGCTGCATAATTACCTAGAACCACAAAAGTAACATGAATGGGTTCTGCGCAGCTTACCTTTTTAATATTGAGTAGGGCATAGTGGTAAAATAAGTAGAACGTACTAAATAATAATAAAAAATATGAGAAGTTTGGGCATCATGTTGAATAGCCATGTAATGCTGTCGGCGTAAACGTGAACTGCGTTTAGTAGCAGTGTATATGCAATACAGTGCGGTTCGTGAGTTGTAACGTCCAAATCCGACCGTGCGAAGGCTTGTGATTTAAGAATGGAAGGTGCAAGTACGAGTGTTTCTGTGCGTGATAGTCGTCTATGTGACGGGTGTTACTTGGACGTTTTAGTAGATCATGGTGTTTTGTCGAGTGAGGTAAGGTTCAAGTCATGCACAACGGTGGTTGAATTGGCAGAGGACAGTGGATTTGTTGTGCCGCCTACCTAAGCGAGTTAATTCATATACTTCCTATGCTCTATGCTCTACTATGCTCTACTATTACTTTAAAACCCTAAAATCCTAGTTTAGAATAAAATTGTNATGCTCTACTATGCTCTACTATTACTTTAAAACCCTAAAATCCTAGTTTAGAATAAAATTGTAGGTTATATTAAAACCCTACAATCCTTGGTTAGATAAGACCCTACAATCCTAGGTTATATTAAAAACGTACAATCCTAGGTTAGATTAAAACCCTATAATTGTATGTTAGATTAAAAAACCCTACAATCCTAGGNGTTGAATTGGCAGAGGACAGTGGATTTGTTGTGCCGCCTACCTAAGCGAGTTAATTCATATACTTCCTATGCTCTACTATTACTTTAAAACCCTAAAATCCTAGTTTAGAATAAAATTGTAGGTTATATTAAAACCCTACAATCCTTGGTTAGATAAGACCCTACAATCCTAGGTTATTTTAAAAACGTACAATCCTAGGTTAGATTAAAACCCTATAATTGTATGTTAGATTAAAAAACCCTACAATCCTAGGTNTTAAAAACGTACAATCCTAGGTTAGATTAAAACCCTATAATTGTATGTTAGATTAAAAAACCCTACAATCCTAGGTTAGATTATAAATGTAAAATAATGACTCACTCATCATTGTGTTAGGTTAAGTTAGGTGGGCACATATTATGAAATTGGGTTGACAAATTTTAAATTGAGGTGTTTTTTAATTTTTTGTGGGTGTATTTTTAGTGATTTTACCCCACAATATCCCTTATATTCATAGCCCTCCCCATTATCGCATTTGTGGTTCGTATTGGTAATACGTTAATCCCCCTAGTAAATTTGTGTTCTGTGTTATTAGTAGAGTGAAAATATACCACTTTCCGTTATTTTTTTCTTTTATTTTCAGAAAAGTCCCTTTTCTATATAATTACCAAAAATCTTATTATGATCACTGCGCCATAAAAAATAAGCATACAATTTTTTAAAAGAATCCTAAATCCACTGATTAGTAGGTATTGTAAATGATCATTAAAACATTTACATGCATTTGCATGTAGGCTCTATTCCACAAATTGCTATGTAGGCTTACTGCTTTTCTACAAGTTAATTGCTAGAACTATACTTCAAAATACCAATATTTATTTTTCAGCAGTAGACCTAGCAGGTTATTCCTATGCCGGGAAACATGGTCTCGCAAAACCAACGTTTCATAAAAAAATTACCTACTGTATGCCAGTAGAAAGAGGTTCTGATGTCTCATCCCTCCTCAAAACATAATCATTAATGCGAGTAATACGAAAATTGTGATTTTAGGACAAGGTTGCAGAGAGAGGCAATGTTATTTTAATGGGACCATGCTTGTTCCTCGAAAAAAGAAATAAATTAAATTAAATTTCTTTGACGACATGTATCATTTACAGTTAAAGTAAAGTTTTGTGTTTTAAAATACTTTTAATAAAACCATTTAAATAGATTTTTTAAAAATAATTCTTAGTTGCATGTATTGCTTTAACAACTTTCAAAAAACTTCTTTAAATAACAAATGTTCTTGTGTCCTACCATCCCTAATGGAGGGGTCGCTGTCTTAAGTTTTGTTTACTTTAGAAACTTTCTAAAATTTTGTAATTATTCTGAATAAAATTTTTAAAAAGTTATTTGTAAACTGGCAATATTTTAAATTGTACAAGCGTTTTCTGTTGATGCAAGCAAATAAATTANTTTTAAAAAGTTATTTGTAAACTGGCAATATTTTAAATTGTACAAGCGTTTTCTGTTGATGCAAGCAAATAAATTACATTTTAAATGGAACAAGAATAAAATGAGTATTTCGAGGAGCAGACCTCTCATTTTATTTTATACGAGAAGAAGCAAACTTCCTAGTTTCAGCCATTTTCTTTTGGTTGAGATCATCTGATGTCATTAAGTTTGGGCAAATNTTTTAAAAAGTTATTTGTAAACTGGCAATATTTTAAATTGTACAAGCGTTTTCTGTTGATGCAAGCAAATAAATTAAATTTTAAATGGAACAAGAATAAAATGAGTATTTCGAGGAGCAGACCTCTCATTTTATTTTATACAAGAAGAAGCAAACTTCCTAGTTTCAGCCATTTTCTTTTGGTTGAGATCATCTGATGTCATTAAGTTTGGGCAAATNAAGAAGAAGCAAACTTCCTAGTTTCAGCCATTTTCTTTTGGTTGAGATCATCTGATGTCATTAAGTTTGGGCAAATTTGTGAATCTTCGTATTTGGTAACCATTCAAACTAAACTTCATGAAGCCGCACAAAGCTTAAACTAAAATTAACAGAGCATAGGAAATCTAGTGCCACTTGGAATCTCCACTACAGGTAGTGGTGCTTCACTTCTAGGAGTCTGTGCATACGGCCCGTAGACATGTTTCATGAAACAGGCCCCTGGAATGTTCTGGAGCATCCCAAACTCTCCGGTACATACCACATACTACTCAGTAGACTTACCAACTTTTTCAGACTTGGCATAAGGGACATTTCCAACAACTCAACACACGTCATCTGACCACAATGAAATGATCAAAGAAGAAAAGTTTTAAATAATATCTGTAATGGGCAAAAGTCAGTATTAAATGTACATTTTCTCTAAATATATAAAAGAAGAAAATATTTGCCACAGCTCTAGTCATAATTCAGTGTGATTTAAATTAGTTATTTAATCAATTTCAAAACAAATGACACAAACTCGTACTGGAATAATATATATAATGTATATCTCGGCAAGTGCTCCTTACACAAATACCACCTGTAGCCATCAATTGTAACTATCTGTGACCATTGTGTTACAGCATCCCATCAAAGGTAACTGTATTAGTGGAAATCGTAAATTGCAGACAGTGTGTTCATTAATTTGCTGTTTATTTTCAAAGAAGTTTTAGATACAGGATATATGAGGCCCCGTTCTATGTCCGTAAGGGATAATTCTTTCAACCCCAGGATACAGGAAATCCCATAAAATATAGGACAGTTGGCAACCCTACTTATCGGATACCTCGCCCTGTGCAGCACATTTACACGTATCTGCCAGTCTCTCACACATTTGCCAATCGCCATCCCTCGATAGCCCTATCTCCATTTTCAACATTTGCAGCACTTCAACAGATGGTTATTACAGACTACAGACCCGGAGTTTGGAATTGTGTTCCATGAACAGTGCCTCCAGCTGAGTGCTANGATAGCCCTATCTCCATTTTCAACATTTGCAGCACTTCAACAGATGGTTATTACAGACTACAGACCCGGAGTTTGGAATTGTGTTCCATGAACAGTGCCTCCAGCTGAGTGCTATCGACACCAGGCAAGGGCAACTGGAGGTCAAGTCAGGGAGCTGGGAAAGCCAGTCTCGAGGGAGATATGCGAGAGTACGGTCATGCAGCTGGAGTGTCTCCTCGTATAACGTAAAAATAAAAGGGTGTGAAACAGAAATCTGGCAGTCAGTTTTACAGTTCATTACATACAGATAGATTCTCCAGAGATCTAATACCTTGTCTGGCACTATTTATAGTGAGTTGGTGCACCCCCTTCAGACATCAGGTTGCACCAAGTGAGGAGATGGCCAGAAAGTCTGTACAACAGGCTGTAGCCGCAGATCCTTCAGCAAGGAAAAAAGGGGAGGGGGGAACTATGACGCCAGACAGGTCAGCTATCAATCATCCCTCCTGCCAACCACACAATACAGTGGCCACCGGATCCACCCTGTGGAAAGGCGGATCAGTCGTGTCACACCAAGACCTGCCACATGTAACCGGCAGAGATGTGTGCATAACTCTGCCTTCCTCAAATTTTTGTCCCGAACAGACACTCCCACATTTGGACCTCCATAGAGAGTTGGTCAGAGTGGACTAAAATACGCTTTGCCCAAGAGTCCTGTCGACAAATCTCGTAAACCACATCATTGATCTGCTTCAGGTTCCTGTGCGAGCCTTCCCAACATTTCTGTAGCTTTGGGCAATATCCGTTCTGCCTTTGGGGGTTGTATAGCCACAGCTGCTGTCGTTGGAAAAACTTCAGGCATTTTCCAGTCATATTGTTTATTCATTCTTGTTGGGTGTGAAGAATATCAACAACAAATTTGAGCATATTATTTTAGTTGTTCCAGTTGTCCTGATGCACTCTTTTTTAATCTCACAACACCCTCTCAAAATTTTAAATCAGAATATTTATCAATATTCATAGCTTTAGGTGTATTGTTTAATAACTGAAAGTCTTGTTTTCCAAATGTAGCACCTGCCTTCCGCATCTATTTGACACACAGTTTCCAACTGCAGTGGACAATGCTAATTTTAATTCACATCATTGATGACTTGCACTTGCTTAATAAAGTATAGAAAATATTGAAAGAAAATAAAATCTGTAGCTATTCCTTGTGCAATTACACCGTGAAGAGCAGTTTTTCTATACAGTATGGTAGAAACAATAGTTGTAAACAAACGCACAGAAGGTTTGTTCCATTCTGCCTCTCTGTTTGCTCTTCGGGAGTCGTGAAAGTTGAGGTCAAAGCAACCTGGGTCGAAAAGAGTTGTTAACTCCTTCAAAGCGAATAGAACGCGTTTAGGTATTTTTGTGTATACAAATAAGAATGACAAATGTAGCAGACGACTTGTAATTGGAATTGTATTTATTTTTGTGTATTTTGTGTTCACAAATTCATTTTCCTCCAACATACGTTATTTTAGGTTACATTTCATCATCCATAACATCTTAAATTCAGCAAATTATCTGTTCGAAATAAGTTGAAAGATTAAAGACTCACATTATGTAAACAATAAAGATGGTGAACCTGTAAAACCTGCCAAAATTCATCTTTCAGATGACTTACCCTCGTAACTCTTGCTTCAAAGGAGGAGCAAAAAGGGCATGACCTCAATGATTCAAGGGCACTTTGACCTGACGAATGGAACGCCTGCCACCGTACTGCTTCTGGTGAATGGAATGTGAAAGAGACAAAAGGTCAAAAAGAGCAGCCAAATGGAACAAACCTATATACTATGGTTACTTCTTACAATAACTGCAGTATGGTTTAGGTCTACTTTTGTTTCCAAGATCCCCAATTAAATGTTCAGTTCCAAGGAATTAAGGGGGCAGTTCATGCCATAAAAATCATCACTGTTACAAATCATTATTCTGCTGATATAAAATGGCAAAGGGTCTCAGAATTATGTCCTCCACCACTCCGCAGGTCTGTATATAAACCGCACGACTTCCAGGAAGGTTTCAGTTGTGAGTGTTAGAATAATAGAAGTAAAGCAGACAATAAAATAACAGTGAGGAAGCTGTGGAACGGGGAGGGTGCATCACTGTACTCTGTGGCAAGACCTCGGCACTTGCACGTGAGTGAGAGCCTCCACCCAACCCCTGCACCCACGGCTAGTAGCTTGCTACAGCAACGTTGCCAGACGTACATGTCCCTGACTGTAGCCCTTCTGCCACCCGCTCAGGTAGGCCGACTTTGTGCGTCTGACAAGACGTGACACTCGCGTGCCACAACTCGAGCTGCCTCATTGTATTACATTCACGGTTTCTTCAAGTTTTTCCGAAGCCCTGCTAAGCTGCTACTTTCAGGTGCGGATAGTGTATCATTTCACCACACGTAAACAAAAATGTTGTCACGTGGCTCCTCTGTTAAATTGTCAAATGCTTTGCTTAAACTACATGTATTTGAACTTTCTAAAGTCTGCTCACGGTAAAGTGAGCACTTTTGAAATCAACCTTTGAAAAATGTCACTGTTCCTACCTGCGTATATTTTACCGAGCTGAATGACTGGCATGCGCCCAGTGAAGTTGGTAACGGTGAAGGGAAAGTAGTTCCATGTCTTAGCGCTGAATTAAAAGTGATAGGTAAACATATGTGAATACTGAAATGATTAATTTTACTTTCCATTTTTTTTAGTGTAAAAATTAGCAAACTTCTAACATATTTACTTTTCTAATCATTTCACAGTTTCACTTGACCGACGTATGAATAAAGTGATGAGGCCCATGGAAATGGAAATATTTTGTATGGTCGAAGAATAGACAGTGGTACCTAATCTATCATTTAGGTAAGCTTTTTATTTTCAAGTATTATTTCTACCACCTCTCCAATATGCGTGTCAACACTATATCACCACTTAAAAATACTTATATCTGCCAATGCATTGCATCCAAATTATCGAAGCTGGAAGGCATGCACTTTTTACTATTACTAGGAGAGGTTGAAGGTATTGTGAGTCTAGGGGATAAGGCCTCTCGTAACTTTGAGAGTTCTTGAAACTGTAACCAGTATGCAAACAATGGTCTAATTGTTTCAGGGTGTCCACCCACAGGGAAATCTTGGGGGAATTTCATGTGGCAGGGAATTTTCATCTGGGTAAGAAAAGATGTAAATAATTGCAACTCTGCAAAAGTTGTTAGTTGTGTGAATAAGAGTAATGTAATTGTGAACATTTGCATTTTAGAATATCAATTCTTATGTTTCTGAGATGGCAATAACACATCTATGCCATGTTACATATGGCGTTACGTACAAAATAAAGTATTTGTCTGTTTGTAATGGACACTCAAGTGAAGTCAATAGGGTGTATTGTGAAAAATATTGATGTGCTAAATAAAATATTGGCCCAGCTTGCTTGGTCTGTTGCATTTTAATTTAATTCAACTTCACTGATAGCATATTTGTTCAGTCTTCTGTGGGAAAAAATGGTATTGGAAGGTTTCGTTACTGAAAATAGGTCAGGAAAAATTGTAAGATTCAGCCTGGAAAACAGGGAAACGTTAGGGAGTTCCAAAATGTAATTTCAGTGGACATCCTATGTTAAAGAATCTTGTTTCTTGCCAAAACAAGATGCATGCCGAATGCGACTCATTTCAGTAGTAAAAGTGATTACTCTGTTGCCCTCATTTGATAGTGAAACTCAGTTCTGTGAAAATTTTACGAGTGCAACTGAAGTTGTTCACACAGCTCGTCAATATTTAAAACAAATTATGTGGAATTGTAACAAGACGAGGGCATATTTTGTTATGGTTGCAAAGTTAAACAATTGTCTTAAGGTGTTTTTTTTTTAGAAGTTCTAACATAATATTCCATCCATGATCAGGTTCTATTTTTTGTGCTAGTTTACTTTCACTGAAAAAAAAATTTTCTCTTTATTTCAGAACAAGTTTGGGTCTTTCCTTCAGTATGCCAAGTCATTTAATTCGGACAGTTTTGACTACGAAAAACTCAAAAAGGAAGGCTTTGTGTTTATGAGATGGAAAGAGCATTTTCTCGTGCCAGACCACACCATAAAAGATATCAATGGTGCGTCATTTGCTGGGTTCTACTATATATGCTTCCAGAAGTCTGCTGCAACCATCGAAGGCTACTATTACCACAGGAGCTCAGAATGGTAAAGGATTTATCAGTATCTAAAAAATTACACAAATACCTTTTTCAGATTTGTACAGGTCAGCTTATAGAATTTCGCAGTGGTGTTGTGCAGCTAGACCCTGGTGCCATGAGGGGCTTTCAAAAGTTGTAATTTAAAGTAATGTCTAACAAGTAACCTAGTTTTGTTTATTGAAATGCATGTAAAATCAAATATGGCTAGAACAATGTTTTTTTTTGTATACAGTATTACTTGGTAGCCTAGGTCACATGGTTTGTCTTTGAGCTGCTGTGTTTGTGGTTTGAATTCTGGGTTAGATACAGATGTGTGTGCAATTTACAGCTGTAAGCTGGGGATACATTCAGTATATAAAATACCTCTGTTTTTTTACTATAGTTAGTAGTAAGGCATAAATTCAAGGGTATTAATAAGCAACAATTAAAAAAGCATATGTTACTATAAGCCATTCACTGTAAAGTGAGCACTTTTTGAAGTCATCTCATTTGGAATAATAAATAAATATATTTTATCGTAGTCTTTGATACTAACTTTAGAGCCCGGTGAAATATACACTCTGTTTATTACTTACATGGCAATATTTATTTCAAAAAGTGGTGAAAAGACAAAAAAAAAATGGCAGATAGGAAAAAAGTAACTAGGGTCTCAAGAGTGCTCACTTTACCGTGAACAGCCTATACACATGTACACAGAACCAACTGTAGTGCTTTCTGCTGACAAAAAAAATCTGGGTGTACTGCGATGAGTAGAGTACAGAAAAATACTAGCTCAGATTGCAATGCCGGTTTTTATTCTGGTTTTCATTGAGCATTGTGATATTGTGTGTATTCCTTGATGAAACATAATATACAAGGGTGGGTCAGTAAGTAAAGTTCTCGCTGCGATAGTTTTTTGCATGCTAGGAGGGGAAATTGTTTTTTATATATGTACATGCTGTTCATTATGCAGAGCAACTTAATAGTATGATCCTTTAAATAAGCCCAAGGGTGTTTACACACACATTGCGCCGGCGGTGCGGCATCCAGTGCTGAGGTTACCAAAAGGTCCCGCAACAAGTTGGTTCCACACTTCTTTACTTGCTATTTGCATCATAGTGTCACTGTTAAAGGTGCATTGCAGTTTGTTCCTCGTGGAAAATGTATTCATTATCGGAAGATTAAGAAAAAAGTTGACAATTTTGTGAGTTCAGTCTACTTACTATTGGACTACAAAACTGATGTAGTTCTCACTCCCC